>JAQGBY010006466.1:0-13076 GCA_034698785.1 Mycogona germanica
TGGGCCAGTGGAATTTAATTCATCGTCGAATTAATTGTGTTGGGTGCCGGACTTGTGTTAGCCAAGATGGCTGACCACAAAGGTGACCACACAAGTTCTGAAGGTGTCTCACTGTCGTACAGTACCAAAAATAAACCCGGGAAAGCCAAGCCTAGACAGAGCCAACCGGCCGCCACCAAGAATGCTGCTGCCGGAGACATGGCCCTGCAAGCCAACCGGAAGAAGAGTGGTCATCCCATGTGCCATGGAGGTACTGGTGCTGCTCCAGCTGGCCAAGGAGGAGGTGCTCCAGCAGTGGAGACCCGCTCCTGCTTGAACTGTGGTTGACGAGGCCACCTGCAGCCTAGTGCTTCATTCGGAGGTGGACGTCATCATCGCTCCGGTGGCTCTGGTGGAGCCACCTTCTAGCAGCCACCCCACAGCGAGGCCAGCAGCAGCAGCAGACACAGCAACAGTCAAGCCAGACTTCCAGCCACTTCGCAGTTGGAGTGGCCAGGTTGGTGACCCCTATGGGGGTGATTGACCACCGGGCCGGGTTGGTGACCACTGAGGTGGTTGACCACCTAGCATTCACCGGCTCTGACTGTAGCACCTCTTCAACGGATAGTTTGGGTGGCATAAGGCCCAAGCAATGGTGCATCGATTCTGGTGCCTCTAGTCACATGACACCAGATGTGCGACAGTTCCGGTACCTCCGGTCAGCTCTGGAGAGCCGGTGGCGCTGGCAGACCACACACAACTGGATGCCTCCGGTGACCTGACCTGTGCTCTCCCAGATGGTGGCACCAGCCACGTGGAGCTCAACAGTGCCCTCCAGTACCTGAGATGGGGGTTGGCCTGATCTCCGTGTGCCGGATGATGGCCACCGGCTTGGATGTTCTCTTCAGCAGGGACTCCTGCACAGTCTCAATGCAGGATGGTCGCCTGGTGCTGCATGGGCACAGCACAGGCCCCACCAACTTGTACTGGCTAGATGAGAGCCAGCAAGACACCATGTCATCTGGACAGTTCCACCGGCAGCCGTTTGCTCCCGTCGGGCCGGAGCAGCACCACATTGCTCATGTGGCATCCACCCTCCAATTGTGGCATCGGCGCTTCGGGCATCAAGACACAGCCGCCATCCAGTGGCTTGTGAAAGAAAGATTGGCTACTGGACTTGGCCAGATCTCCACCTCCGGTGCTGCAGAGTGTCGATGCGATTGCCGCATGTGCGCACAGAGCAAGTTGGTGGCCGTCCCCTTCCCCAAGGAGGCAACATGGGCCAGGAGGCCCGGTGGGCCAGGAGGCCCGGCCAACTCATCCACACTGACGTGTGTGGCCCAATGAATTGGCCCACGCCGGGTGGGTGTCATTTCTTTGTTTCGTTTGTGGACGATTTCTCTTGCTTCACGGTGATCCGTTTTCCTTAAGAAGAAGTCTGAGGTTGCCACTGTGGTGAAAGAGTTCGTGGCCGCTGTGATCGCCAAGTCCGGCAGATTGAGCATTGCCCGGTTGGTTTACTTCCTGGAGCAGCGTGGCCCAGCCCGGCCTCGTATGGCTGCTACTGTGGAGAGTGTTGGTGGAGTGGCAGCTCCCAGCAACTCCAGCCACAGCAGCATGAGGTGCTGGAAGGAGGGGGTCGTCCAGAAGCTGGTCCAGCAGCTTCCAGTTGGTGACCCCCTTCTTCCGGTACAACACCCTGAAGTTGTGGCTCTGGCATCAGCCACGAATCATTGATTGCATGCTCGAGACCATATTATGAGCGTGACCACAACCAAGGAAAAACCGCTGAAAAACTGCTAAAAAACGTGCAAAAATGCGCTCTTCTGCTTCCGCTGCCATACACTGCAGCTACATGGCGCCACCGACAAGGCAAGTGCGCACGGCTAACGATATCTACATTTTTTGCTCTATCCAATCATGTGCTTTATATTTATCTGCCCTTGGTAGATTTTTGCCACACTTTTGAAAAGTGAAAAACGAGAGTCTCGGGATGTGCAGTTTAGTATGGTTTTGCATGCCCGAGATACTCTCAGGCTTGCCGGTTAAAGGGTTAATCAGCATCAAGCCCTTCATAGCTACTGGATTTGTCCAGGCTTGGGGTTGGTCGGAGTCCTCCCTCTCATCAGGAGGGGTTCACACTGCACCGTGAACAACCTCCTGACGACGGACATACCGAAAGCAATTGCTAGGTCCTAATCCTATATGTGTATTCCCTCGGATTCGGTGCAGTTATCCACTATTCTGTAACCATTATGTATGTATAATCCATCTCCATTGTTTTGAATTACTAAATATTTGTGTTATCTCTGATTGCATTATTTTAAGGATCGTTTCCCGATTATTTTAAGACCTGTAGTTTTAGTGTATGATCATTTTAAATCGTTGATTAATTAAATTTCCTTCGTTGTTCTCAAAACAATTTAATTTCATCTCGATTGTTGCCGGTTTTTGTGTTGTGTATAGCTTCATACTTACTTACTCCTATTTACTATTATAATTCAATCCTGGCGTTTTTCTCTAAACCACAATAAGACATTATTAATTAATATTTTATTGACTCACATAACATACTCGTATGATCACACAATGCTCACAATTCTCGGTATATTTCCATATCATACTTTCTATTTGCAAAATGTTCAATACTTTAGCCCTTTATTTAACAACATTCTTGTTCTGAAGAGAATAGATATTTTAAATTTGCATATGCTTGGGAATCCAATTTTTAAAATAATGTGTTGAACCATCATCACCATGATGTTTCAACACACATGATGAATTTGTTCACAGTTGTTTGTTGCACTGAATTCAAGTCTGATTGTTTCTTAGCCTATGGATGGGCCGATGAACAGTATCATTTCCTGTTTCAGCAGTTCAACTGTTTCTCGATCACAGTGAGCGGCCTGCCAGGAAATTGAAAAATCCGAGATTTGTTGCATGCCCGTAAGAAGTTATTGGTCAAAAGTTCAATTCTGTAATATTGTCCATCGAACTAAACTTCAGTTTGACCGAGTGCAGAAACACCAGTATTCGACAGTGAAATGATCTTACAGAGTCTCAGGTCCAGAGATAAGTAGAATAGCCAGACCCTGTTGCAAATGGTCATTCAATCCCAGCCTTCTAGGGGCTGCTTGCAGGTACATATTGTAATTGTAACTAGCAGATACCATCAGATTGGAAGTGTTAAAATGCTTAAAAAATGACATTCGCCAAAAACAATCTGAATGATGGGCAGCTAAAGACTGGACCTTCACGACAATGCTCTATCACACCATTCACTTCTTACTTCAAGTTACTTTTCTAAATTGGGCACCAGAGTATTGGGACATCCTCATTATTCTCTGGACCTCACACCGTGTGACATTTTCCTGTTTTTGAAGATGAAGCTTTGGAAGCAGTGGAAGGAGAGTATTTTAAAGGTTCATGTGTGTAAACCAATCTCAAAGCATAAAAGTAGAAAAGTTGTGTACAACTCGTTGTAGCCCAGTTGGCTTAGCGCCTGATTGGCCCAGTGGTCCCGGGTTCGATTCCCAGCATGGGCTCTCGAAAGTTTTGATCTTGGGATATTGGTCGTTCCCCTCGCATAGTGCCTGAGCATCATGAGGGGACATAATGCCTGTAGTGCGATTGACTACAGTTGATTGGGGAAAAAATAATCCTCACCTGTCACCCTGACCTGAGTTTTAGAAGAAATTCATGGGCAAGGGGCAACAAGCCCATTCATGGATGCATATTTGCAATTTCAGCTTTGGCTTTCTATCGGATATGCAATTTCAGTGAGGAGCAGATGCTCCAAATACATAATATTGCAATATAAGACTTCAGCCAAATGACATAAATTGATCGTTAAGTGGAATAATGAGAAACAGGTCAGGATTCCGATTACCCGGCCTGAATATAGAAAGCTTTTCATGATGACTTGGTGCCCAGAGGATGAGAAGAATGCCCTTGAAAGGCAAATAGCAGATTTGAAGCTCCTGCCAAGGCAAGAGACAATGTCTTTTACATGTATGAACTTTGCATGCTCTGGAATGAGAAGATGGCATTCACGGATGTCAAAGCAAGGATTCTGGATGGTTTGCCTCTAACTGTACAGATGGCAGTCATGTATTTTTTTAATTTTTTATTTCAAAGTCAAAAATAGTGGACATGTCAATTACAAGTGAAGGAATTTGATGGTCATTTGTCGCGAATGTTTTCTATGGGTCCCCATATTTGAGGATTCCCAGCGCTGGCTCTCGAAAATTTCGATCCCGGGGTACTGATCATTCCCCCTCGCACAGTGCCTAAGCACCATGAGGGGGATGTAAGGCATGTAGTGCGGTTGACTACAGTTGATTGGAAACAAAACAAAAAAAATGTCAATAGTCAGGATACATCCATGTAAATCATAAGTTGGTAACAGAGTATTTCGAAGCAAACAAATAATGAAGTAATAAAATAATATTATAATAATATTTTCATAATAAGATTATAATAAAATAATGTACCATAATAATAAATAAATGAAAGTCAAAGAATTGCAAAAAAAAAATTTAACCTTATTGACAAATTAATAATTATAACAAATTAATATTAGTTAACTGTACACGATCTGGCAGCTGCCGGATGATGTAAATAAGTGCCAAATAGTGCTGGATATTTACGGAATAATTGCTACATGCAACATCTCTCATCCAGCAATGATTTTGTCCAGGTGAATTCCCTGTTTCCAGCACTGCATGCTGGATGGAGTCATGATTTCTGTGATCATCCTGCATTGCTGGATTGGTGCTGGAGCTGTGCTACCAGCAATTAAAATTTATAAATCTACCTAGCTAAAATATTACAGCTGCATTTGGTCAAGTCAAGTGCAAGTGCTTTTGTCAAGGACACTTGCCAGTTGGTAATTTGGAAAGGTCATAAATGCAGCTGTAATGTTTTCTTGCAGTTCTCAAAATATGATTTTTATAAAAGAAAATTGTAATAACTAAAAATTAATTCCCTGGTAGGAGGTGGGTTTACAAAAATTAATTCCCTGGTTAAACGGTTAACTTGAACTTATTTTACGAAAGCAGTGGATGTATGGAAATTTCCATCTTTTAGTTGAAGGTACTCCCACTAGAGGGAGCCTCTAATATCCCTCCTTGGTTGGAGATATTACTACCAGAGGGAAAATTGTGGTCACATTCAAACACCTTCTTCTTCCTGTTGTGACCGTCACTTCAATGAATTAAAAAAAATATATATATATATACACGCCCTTCAAACACTGACACTTGACCTTAATGTATATAGCATTATTCTTTGACCTCTAGCCAAACCAACTTTGTTCACACTTTTCCAAAACCACCAAGTGAGTTTATTACTTCTAGAACCAAAGGGTAACTGGTGGACACCCCCTTCATTTATTTTCATTAACCCTTTAACCGGCAAGCCCGTAACTATCACGAACAAGAATATCTGCATACCTCTGGCAAGACCATAACTGTTACGATTTCACTTTTCAAAAAAATCGTGGCAAAAATCTACCAATCACAGATACATTAAAACCGAATGACTGGATAGAGCGAAAAACGTAGATTTTGAAAGTCACGGGCACTTGCAGTACCGGTAGTGCCATCTGTTGCCAGCATCAGGCGCAGATGTGGGAGTGGCGATTTTTGCAGCAAAAAAATTAAGAAAATGACCTCACCCATGAAAGTCAATTGTGCACGATCCGGCAACTGCCGGATCGCGTAAATAAGTGCTGAATAATGCCGGATAGTGATGCTGGATACAACATGGCTCATCTAGCAGTAATTTTGGTCCGCCAAAATTAGGGGAAGTGCGAAGAAAGTGTGTGTTTGTGTGTGAGCATCCCAAGGCCTTGGCATGGCCTTTGCCCAGTGCTTGGCCATCCAGCATTCAGGATTTTTTGCTTCCAGGGGGTTTCGTGGCCCAGCACCAGCACCGCGGATAAATACAGTGCTGGGCCTGTCCCCTGGGATATGGTGAAAGAGTTTGTGTGTGTTGTGCTTCATGTGGCCGTGTGTCAGAAAGGAACTGGAATGCGGGTAGGCTGCAACCAAAGCTGGTCACAGCTCCAGACTCAATCCGGCTTTGCTGGATGGGCACCGGAGCCGTGACTTCAGCATGTGGTGCAGGAAGAAGGGGGTCTCCACCAAGGAGCTGCTGGGCCAGCTTCTGTCCTTATCTTTCCTTCAATATGGCCCAAGTGGTCTTTCTCCTCCTGCTGGATGGTCATGGTGTCCATAAAATGCAGGAATCAGGTGATCATGCAGAACTGGTATTCCTGCATATACCGTCTGAAGGAGGGGGTCTCGACCAGTTCACTGCTGGACCAGTACATCTTGATGGTTGGCTTCTGGGTCACCCCTTGTTGGAGGATAAGGGATAGCCAGATCCAGAAGTCATTCATCATCATGTCAGTCAACCACCGAAACCAGGAGTTGAGTGTGAGTGCTGAGCTGGCCAACTTCTGGCCAGCATACCTGTTTGTCTTTGCAACTATTCCATGCATCATTTCGACTTGCAGGGACACTTTAAACAGGTTCAGGGGGTCTGCCCCAGCATCAAAGTTATCTCTGATGCTGGAGCCGGGACCCGGAACCCCCTGAAATGGAAATGGCGGCAGTGCCAGATTGCCAGGACCCACCATGTACCATAGAGGATTTTGCTCTATCCAATCATGTGCTCTGCATTTCTCTGTGATTGGTAGATTTATGCCACGATTTTTTTAAAAGTAAAATTGCAGAGGCTGTGGGCTGGCCAGCTAAAGGGTTAAACGAACATGAACCTCTACCATGAAATCCATGCCTCAAAATATGTACCCAGCTGTGGGAACACGGTAAAGGCCCCTGCTTTTGTCACTGCACAAAATAGTGTGGAAATTATCACCCTATTTTTGTCCTATGCCATCCAGGCCTCCCCCATGAATGACTTTTCTTCCATTCTCCCAAATAGGCAATACTCCCAAGGAGCATGGCAATGAGAAAGCAAACGAAAGAACGGAAAACGAAAAATCCTCAGGTTGTAGCTCACTTCCTGTTTCAAAAGCAGTTCCTCGAAGTGACCGACACATTCTTGCCTGTGTTAAACCTATGCGGGGACTCTCGCGAAGGGTGTTTATAAATTTCCCGGAACACCAGAAACCCAGGAATTTTGGTGTGTTTTTGACTTGAAGTAGTTTTGAATTTTGGCTTGTCCGGGTATTTTATGAACTTCCTAATTTCCCAGCTATGAGGGTCCGTCACAAGGGGGGACCCAAGTCACAAGGCCCAAGAATACTTATTCCAAGCACACTTAGCAAGGTACGTTTTGTCATTTAGCAGAATCTGCCCGTGTCACTTGTCCGCGCTTCAACAAAAATCCCGTGGCACTCTCACAATTTCTCCATCTCAATTGTGCTCAAGATTTTTAATTGTGCTTGATAGGGCACGTTCACTTTTAATAAGATTCGAGCACGTGATTTGTATCGTTCGGATGAAGACGATCCGAAAGAACAATTTGCCCCAATCTCAAGCACATTTGAAATCTCTCCAGCAGCTTGAAACATATTTAAAATTGAATAACTCGCTGGACGCGAACTCAGGGTGAACGGCTACAAGATCGTTTAAACAAAGAAAGTTAAACAATCTTCTCGAAGATAAATAAAGATAATTGAAATTTGCGAAAACACAACAGACAAACATACGAACTCAACCAAGACTTTCGTCACTACCCAAAAATTGAACAAGGAAATTTTTTACCGTATCTAGCCATTTACCCTGAGTTCGCGTCCAGCGAGTCATTCAATTTTAAATATTATCTCCACGCGGCTTCCGAAATTAGGCTTTATAGCTTGAAACATGCTTACCGTGTGACCGGACCTTTATGGAGGATCATTATCTAGCACATACAATTCTAGAAACATGTACAAAGCAAAATAACTTTGAATTAAAATGTGGATTTTCTAAAACAAATGTATGTTTAAATAGGATTCTGAAAAATGACTCACTTAGTTTTAGAGTTATAAATAGGCACATTCATTATATTTTTTGATCTAATGTTATTAGGGTAAATTTCTTTCCTGACAAGCAAAACTTAGATAGTATAGTTGCTCATAGACATTATGAGAATAAACTCCGTCAAGCGATGACGTGACATTACAAACAAGAAACAAAGTTTCCTTAATGGCAATTATGTAACCAGCCACCAAATGGGTTGTCTTATCATAGATCGCCAATAACAAATTTGTTTTAAAACTCGAATTAAATTTGCATTTCATTTAATGCAACATAATTAAGATTTCCCTTAATTGTGACGACTGGCATGCCTGAAATCGCTTCGTAACTCGGATCATTGCCGCGATAAGGTTATATGTGTGCCCCCCTGGGATCCCCGCGCAAGCTGTTTGCCCCTCCTCCACCTCAATCCGAAATTAACCGATCAATTAGTGGGCGCAGTGATGCCAACTCCAGTAACTTTTTCTTCCCTCCCATCGTCAATTCGTTTATCGCCTAGGACGCCGCAAAAGTAGGGAACAAAGACATCGCTACCACCATCTCTCCCTGCCGACGAGTTTTTATTTTATATTTTAGGTCATTAGATTAATTGGCAGCCGATAAAAATGTTGTTGGACGATTATAGATTTTTTGTATCTATACTACACGGGAAAAGGCCAAAAGGTCTTCTGAAATTGGATCAAACATCTTCTGAACACAAGGTTTATACGATGGAAAATTTCACGATTTTATCTAAAGACAATAAATTAGAAAGTCAAAATATTGAAGTCGTCCAATCTTCATCCTATATTATAAAACTAAGTATTGGATTTTGGTGTTCGGAGCAAAATTTCAGAACGGCTCAAAGAAATCGCATAAAAATGGATCATACCGTAAGTACACCATCATAATTCGCTAGCGACGGAGCGACGGATCTCAATTTCCAATAAAACATAATAAAAAAAGCGAAACAAAATTTGGATTTTGTAACGTTTCCCTTTGGCTTCAAACTTAAAAAATGGCGTCTCCACAACGAAAGAATGACGTCGTCGATTTCACGAGATAAAGTGAAAAATCAGTTACTTCACATTTAACGTTTGCGTTTATCGCGTGTCATCGTTCAAACGTAAAATAGCCAGTAAATTTGAACAATTAATTTTTTATTTCATTGGCGGCTACTGTAAACCCAGGCAAAGCCGGGTACCCCTCTTGTTATTTATAAATACATGACATTTAGCTTAGTAACAAACTGACACAGTACGAGCTAAAATATCCAGCGTGCGGACATAAAATCGTTTATTCAATAACATAAAATATGGATTTTCCATGGAGAAAACCGGAGAAAGTTAGTTCTTCCTTGGCAATCGATCCTTCAGTACCTTACCTGATTGCACAAACAATACACAGATACTTTGTAAATAACAAATGTGTTTCGGACCCTACTGTAAAGTTTAAGCGAAGGAATTATCATGATGCACCAGCATAGAATAAACGCGAAAACCCGATCCGAGTATCGAACCCTGCTGCCCGTGTCGCACAAAGTCTATCTCAACCAACTGAGTTGCGACTAAACATTTTCGTGGTGCCTGTTACACAGTGCAAATTTTTTCCGATCACTTCTAAGTTCAAAGTTCATATACTATTACAATTTTAAAAGATCACCGAAAAGGGCTTCTAAAGGTTAAATGTGAGATGGTGGTGGACGCTAACGGTTCTAGACCACGGACACCGCTAACCCTCGCCGCCATTTTGACCCCGGTAAAGCACTTGCTCGGCTGCCCCGGCCCTAGCAACCGAACACGAAAGCGATTCGGTGAAATTTGTCTTCGGAGCAGATGGAGCGAACACAGAGCGCCGTAGCTACCGAGAGGGCCAGAGAGACTTTTCCGCGGTCGCCTAGCAACGCCTCAATGGATCAGAAACCGAAACAGCGTCCCCGTCCCCGTGTGGGCTTCCTTAGCCGAACAAAATGCATACACTAATACAACAGCGAGTATATGTGAGTGGGTTGGGGGCTTCAGAAACATGAACATGTAGGTAGGTAGGTGTACGAGTTCACCAGTACCCTGGAAAATACATAAAAATAGGACACAAGTTATCAACCCACACAGCTTTCCCTGTAGTGTTTGGAGTTTGAGCTGGGAACAAAAGATAATATATTTTGTATATATATATACAAAAGGGGTACCCGGCTTTGCCTGGGGTTACAGTAGCCACCAACGAAATAAAAAATTAATTGTTTAAATTTACTGGCTATTTTAAGTTTACACGCGATAGATGCAAACGTTAAATGTGAAGTAACTGATTTTTCATGTGCCTGACTTTATCTCGAGAAATCAACGACGTCATTCTTTTGATGTGGAGACGCCATTTTTTAAAGTTTGAAGCCAAAGGGAAACGTTACAAAAGCAAAAATTTTGTAAAGCTAGTTTTATTATGTTTTATTGAAAACATATATCTGAAAAGGGGACGCTAGCGGATTATAATGGTTTACTTACGGTATGTTCATTTTTATGCGATTTCATTGAGCCGTTCGGCAAAAAACCTCTGAACACAAAAATCCCAACTCCAGTTTTATAATATAGGATATATACAGATCATAGGCTTCACTCGAGTCAAGGCCAGACTCATCACCTTTCGATTATTTCTTGTCGTAGGACTCTAGATTCTCGTCCAGAAAAATGATAACAACGGAGTAGTGTATGTCTCGGCGAGTGATCGTTGGGGTGGCGGTTGATCAGCAGTTCCTACAAATTCTGTTACATATATTCTCGTGTCAATGCGTTTTCTTTTTAAATAATATAAAATGCTCTTGTTGAACTGCTAGGGCTAATAGAACAAGTACAGAATATGTGGGCCATTATATTTTTAAACAGCATCCAAAAAAATATTGCCGAGGTCGGCAAAAGAAAACTATAAAAGTCGATATTGCAGATTTGGCATGTATGAAACACTTAATTGTTGAGTATAACCATTAAGACATTCATCGAATCGAAAGTTCAACGAATAGTGGTAATCAACGAATGAAACACCAACGAAATGTTAGTCTGATAGTACAATGTAGAATGTGTCCAGTAGAATGTTCTGCACTTGAAAAAATATTGTGTACAACTGTTATTGCAAATAGAAATTAACGCCTTAACAAGAATTCAGTCCATATCTCACAACAAAGGTATAATTAAATAGAAGACACAAAGCTAGATAGTATAGCAGCAATAATCCGAAAGTTACATGAATAATACGACGAAAGGAACGATATCTGTAAGAACCACGATGGCTGACCACGCTACACTCCGTCATAATAACCGAAAAAATAAATTTGAAGAAATTACGATTTAGATCGTCTACTTACTGGGCCACACAAACGTTTTCGGTATAATCCCACTTCCATCTCATCAGGTATGTTTTAAGTAGACGATCTAAATCGTAATTTCTTCAAATTTTTTTTTTCGGTGATTATGACTGAGTGTAGCGTGGTCAGCCATCGTGGTTCTTACAGATATCGTTCCTTTCGTCGCATTATTCATGTAACTTTCGGATTATTGCTGCTATACTTTCTAGCTTTGTGTCATCTATTTAAAAATATATCCGAATCAGCGTGCCTCTGCTCTTTTTATTTAATAAAGGTAGACTTATCAAAGTTTAATGGGCGATTTGAATGGATTAGAAATGCGTAAATGAGAGAGCTATCTTGTCTAGGGCAGCACTAGATTAATGACGAACGATGTGACGAACTCCAAAAAATAATAACTTTTAATTGATCATTATGAAAAATTGAGTTTCATAGCTGCCAGAAATTGAACACCGGCTGTCTCTGACTTAACTTAAAAGCGGGTTAACTATTGAGTGATTGACTGGTGGTACTAATAGAACATTTGCACATGAAGAACTAATCCAGAAAGAGCGTTTGGTTCTTTTCCAGTCTAAAAGTCGATTTTGGTCCAACTTATCCGAAGTGAAAACTAAAAAATGCTGAACGTTTCCCCCCTCCCCCATTTTGGAGTACCTAGAAATTGCCACTGTAAAGTCAGTGGGTTTAACACACGTAATCTCAAAGTGTGATCGTCTTCCCATTCATATGCAACATAGTCGCTTTCCCGATAAGCAATTAGTTGATCTGCTGTGAGCTTACGATTATGTCAATGGAGCAGATCTTCTATTCAGAAGAGATGATCATTCTATGAGTGGAGCTGAGTTTAGTGCTCCGTGAAGCCTGCATGGTTTACACGATGAATCATTTTCCGTTTGGCTTCATGGATATGTCACATGCATATGCGATGAAAGTTTTTCTTTCAACGCGCTGGAAAGTTTGCAACGTACAGACGTATCTGTTCGGTTCCGTATGTACGTCCCGTCGTGGCGCAGTTGGTTTATGACGGACTGCGGTTCGGCGGTCCCGGGTTCGATTCCCGGCGCGGCTCTGGCCGGGGTACTGGTGAAAATGTGCCTCTCACATAGTGCCTAAGCACTGAGGGGTACAGAATCTTCCTGTTGTGATCCGTCACTTCAATGAATTCATCATCATCGTTAAAAAAAATTAATGAAATAACATGGATCCAGACGTAAAATGATATGTCGTGTAAACCAGACTGATACGAGGGGTTATACGACAGGTGACCAAACAAAATGTTGGCAGCAAAATGAACGAAAGGCAGCATTCACTCATTATTAACAGGATAAGAAGCGTTCAATTGACTGAATATTCAAAAACCAAAAAAGTATTATATATTTGTCAATAGAACCAAATTCAAATCTACAGGTAGCAACATTTTAAGTTCCCCCAAAGCACACACATCATATTTATATAAATTATATAATATGCGACTCCGGTAGCTTACCCGGAACCCCGGGTTTATATAGAACCATTGAACAAAAATGATTTTTCAGCATTGGGGTTTATTAACACAGTTCGCGCACAAAGTGAAACTCGGTGATATTTTCCAACAATATGGCGGAACAACTCCGTTGAAGCGGACTCGTTAGATTATTTTCTTTGTAATATTTTAATCTTCTCACTTTGACAGTTCGAGAAATATCAAGTTTAATGGTAGCCTATTGCAAAATCCTGGTCACGACGAATCCAAATACAAAACATGGCGTCGACACTTGCCCGTTTGCATGAGCATTACT
>JAQGBY010006467.1:0-13074 GCA_034698785.1 Mycogona germanica
AGGCAGACTAAAACTGACCCATCGCGCATTGCTGCGATCTCAGAAGAATCGAATGCAAACATATTTTGGTTATTGAGGTAGTTGATGTGCATTGCTGCGATTTGATAGGATGCATTCATTTGCATCCCGCTTTCCCGTGCTATGCCGCTTTCCCGTGCTTTGCTGTTTATATTAAGAGTTCCGAGCCGGCTTTCGTTGAAACAACATCATCAGGGAAGATTGCTAGTCGACTGTCCACACAGTGGACAACTGTATACAGTGTAATCTCGTGTTGGTCACGGCAATCTTCTTAAATATAACTCAACAGCTCCTATAAAAACAATCTTTAACTTATTAACTAATTAGCCTAGGCGTCCGGGACTGGCGTGATGGCCTAGGCGTCCGGGACTGGCGTGATGGCCTAGGCGTCCGGGACTGGCGTGAAGGTTGATAGATTAATGATGAGTTTTTTATATTTACCTTTATCGTGTAATCAGCATGATTGCCTTAATATTACGCAGAGCCCATATTTATATTTCCAAAGTTAAGAACGAAGAAATTACTGCGGACTGAACATCTATTTGTGCATCACAATATCCCTTTTTCCCGGGAATTCATGTGCATCCCGTACTGCTGCGATCTAAGGCACAAAGAGGTGTAAGGTTAGATCACAAACGCACTCCCTCGTACGTAGTTCAGTAGACGTATGCTGGGGTCAGGCTAAAATTAATCATCCGGAAAATCCCGAAAAACAAATATATCCGGGCAATTTTTCCCATTTTTGTTACCATCACAATGTGACAGGGACTATAACCAATGTTTTAAAAAAAAAATCATCGAAATCGGTCCAGCAGTTTTCGAGACCATACACAAATACACACATATACACATACTTTCATTTTTATATATATAGATAACCTTGAAAGTCATCTTGATTGCAAAACTTAATTGGGTACACTTTCAAAATGTGGGTGAACATTAACGGCATCATCATATAACGTGTGTCCTAGTGGTCATCATGTATTTATAACTGTGCCTGTAATCGCGTGTTCAATACCCGGCCGAGACTTTGCTAATCTTTTATGTGAAATAAATTGTACATGCTCACATTAAAGATCCCTCCCTAGGTTTAGTCCTGGGCTAGACAAAATGACAAAGGCACTCCCTTGCCTCGGCGAGTATTTTTCTCCGACAATATGAGAAACAAAGAATATTAGTATAAAAGGGAACAGTCACAGCGATTATCAAGTATGAGGAGGCTCATTGAAACTATGTTGGAGAAATGAGAGAATGCTAAAAAGAATTTGACACATGACCCCAGACACCACAAAGAATCGACGCGTCCCTAATAATATCTTGCCACGCCGACTTAGTTCAGTGTATAAACGCACCCTGCTTGGCACGCTTGGATCAAGTATCCCCTTGGCACGTGAAACAAAGCAACTGTTTTCGAAGAAAATAACCAAATGATATGCTCTAGTTGCACGTGCCAAACATACCTGATTCAAGCGTGCTTGAGCAGGGTGCGTTTATACACTAAACTAAGTCGGCGTGGCAAGATATTATTGTTCATTCCCGAATACCGATTCACCCAACATCAATGAACTCGAGTATATCATTGTGTAACGAGTGTTTTACGAGAGTGTTTCGACGTGTTTTAACGACAGATCGGCAGATGGCGCTAGTGGTTTAAACGTGATGAAACTCAATTGTGCTTAACGATATCGAATGTGCTCAATAGGTTGCGTTGCACTTTTCAGAACATTTGCTTTCGAGATAGCATGCGCTTTCCTCAAATACAGATCGTGGCAGAATCCCATTAAAGATTGAACGCACCCCTCGAGCACAATTATTATTTTTTTAAATTATTATTATTTCCAATCAACTGTTAATGTTTGATGTAAATATAACTGATCTTTTTTAATTTCCCACTAAATTTAAAGGACATCATAAAAGTGTGAACGGGTTTATAAAACTAAATGAAGTTAAAGTTTAAGCTAACACATCATGTACAGTATTATCTATCGTGCTACATGTCGGATGACACACAGATATACAATAATTCCCTAATTCCACAAAAAATAATAAATCAATAAATATTATTTCAATTTTTAATTTTGTTACAAACACCCGTCGCCGACAAAGCAATAAAAATGATTCATTGCATTGGTAGCAATCAATGGTAATTGGGCGAGAACTACATTGGTGGCTTAAAACATCGAATTTGCCTAGCCCCAAAAATATATTATAAAATGTTGACACCCAAAATAATCATGGAACCCTGGCATCAGATTTCGTCCCACTACAACTGCACCAACAATTAAAATATTCTCAACCGATATAAATAATTATTGAAACACGTAAAAAGCATAAAAGAAACCCCAAAAAACCTTATCACTTGTACGACGCAACTGAAACTGACAAAATCAAATTATATCTCATCGAACACAACATTTCTTCTTCGAACAAAGCCACAACCGCACCTTTTCAATTCATTACAAATTGAAAAAGTACGAATCATGTAGGAGTGTTATCACCGAAATGGCGTTTCTCTGATTTTCTTAAAAGATTGCTTTTATGTCTTACATTTTCCCATTTTTCAGATGCCATAAAAACGCTTGCCTGTTTCAACAGCACGAGGTGAGGACGATGTCTTACGAGGTTACCAGGTGTTTTACGAGGATCAGAAAATATGTAAATCGAACCTCGAATGTAGACTGTTGTCGTCGTCAAAGGTCATGGTTTTGTAGACGTATTCACCGTTACGGTAATTGAAACTGAATCCGTCGCAATGTGAAAATCGGGGGAATTATGCGTGTATCTTCCACTAGGTGTAGAAGAACGGACCATTCTAAAAATGGTTGCTGAGTTGCATTGTAGTTTTGACTCGTACTCAGAATGTGTCGAAACGTGTCGAAAGGTGTTGAGTGGCAGAGAGGTAGCGAGTTCGCCTCTTAGCCCGGGATCGCGGTTTCGATTCCGGCCGACACCTTCGGAATTTTTCGGGCGAGAGAAATTCCTAAACGCGCCTTCCTTCAAAATGGAAGTAAAGCAGTGGTAGCCGTTCCTGTACGATGTCAGGTGTGTACCTAGGTAGCTTATACTAAGCCTGGGCTAGGCAAAAATTACCAGGTCGCCTCCTGGAGGGTTCTAGTTCTAGTTCTGGACCTCCTTAACAAATAGCTCAGATACAACTGGTCGTTCGACCCCCGCCATAGGCCCCTCTCTTGGGGGCTGCTTGTGGGTACATATTGGAATTGTTAAGTATGAAGTAATTGCGAAATTTTGGCTATCGATAGTTTTCCAAACTATCATGATACTATCAGTGTTGAAAAATAGTAACTAGTTCTCTATCGATAGTTTCAATAATATCGCCCAGCCCTAGTCTGAACAGAACTCAACGAAGCACGGGCTAGGGGTGGGCGATAGTCCACATTTTGCTATCGATAGTTTTCAAAAGTACTCATTTCGCTATCGATATTTTTATGCAAAACTATTGATAGTCTCGATAGTTTTTCTGCGCATGCGCACAAAACAGAATAAGTGAAATTGGGGATTGTGCGCATGCGCAGATGACCTAGTTTGATTAGCGAAATCAAATGACGTGAATGTCATGATTGATAGCGAAATTTGGCTATCGATAGTTTTCCAAACTATCACGATACTATCAGTTTTGAAAAATAGTAACTAGTCGCAATTAGTCGAAACCATCGATATTTTCGATAGTATCGCCCACCCGTACCTAGAAGCATAGCACATTACGATTTACGAACGTTGCGTCCACGTTTTTTTGACTCTTCAATTTCGTCAAAGTACAACACAAGTTTCAGTAGAGTTTTAGCCGAAAAATCTCATTTGTGAAAAGAAGTGATTGTAGAGAGCATCGTTTTAAATCGACTTGAAAAAGGAATAGGTAAGTTTGGTATATTTTATTTTATGGACGCACTTTTAAAAACCACGCCTTCAAGGCGCCGCCATCTTGCGTTTTGAGCTTTGAAAATTCAAAGTGCTTGGTGAATGTGCAAGTGTGACTTTTAAGTTATCCAATTGAAAATGAAAAATTAAAACTAGAAAACCGTGGGAACTGACACTACAGCTAATAGTTTACTATTGTTATATTAGAAGAGTTATCAGCAACTCTCGTTCGTCTTTTTTCGTCCGGCCTGTCCCGGACACAACCCCCATTTTTATTGAAAATAATCCAGACGTTCTTCCTATACCATGCTGTGGGGGATTAAGGTACATGCTTGGATCTGTCTGCATGTCATTTACCGATAGCATTCGGTATAGCGTTGAGCTCAATTAATTTTGTAATGCCAAAGTATGTTTTTTCATGGCGTTTGTACACGGATTAATTATTTTAGAACCACATGGTTTTTGGGCTAAAAACCGAGGGGTGCCTGGTGCAAATTAGCGCCACTTGGACCTCCAACCCTTATTTAACTGACCAGGTGTTTTCGATGATGATTTCACCTCTTGCATTTCCCCTTCGCCCTTTGCATGTTTTACGTTTGCTTTATATTTTCGGCATTCATTGTAATTTCGCAGCCTTCTGATTTGGTCGCACATACCAATGTGTGCGTTCAATGCCGAGTTGCTCTAGTTTATATTTTAAAATTTTACTTTTCATCGTCTTAAAGACAGCTGCAGTCAACATCTTGCTTTTTTTGTTGAGATATTTGTTAAGGTGGTCCACCAGAATGTTTCCCCTATAACCCCCCAGGAAGCGACCTGGTAATGTTGACTAGCCAAATTTTAGTACAGAGTATAAGGTACATAGCTAGAAATCTTTTAACGTGTACCTGAAATCGTACAGGCACGGGTCCCACGGCTTTACTTTTAAAGGAAGGCGTGCGTTGGGATTTTCCAGAGTTCTCGGTCGGGAATCGAACCCGGGACCGCCGAGCCACAGTCAGTAGCAATACCAACTGGGCAACGACGAGTCGTACGAAACTTAGGACTAACCGTGACTTCCTTAAATTTTGGGGAATAATAAAGAATCATAACGGCAATAATAGGAAACCCAATTTCATGTTTGGTTTACATTGGAAGTCCATGGTTCCATTTTGAAACGACACGAGGAACATGACCTACATTTGATCGAAATTTCTGAATATTTTTTGTGGCCACGCGTTTCATACTAGCATTTTCTAAGTCTTCCCAAACTAATGAAGGCCAATGTATGTTCTGAGGTTCGAATCCCCGTTTGTGGGTAAATTTATTTAAAGAAACTTTAATTTGGAGTGCATCATGTGTGGTCATTGCGGTTGATCGGTGGTGCGGAAGAGGTTATGATCTGTAGCCATTTTGTCGATAATCAACAATTACAGTGATTTTTATATTTTCTCAGAGTCAAGATGGAGTCACCCACCACAAATGGCGAGTGTGTCATCTGCATGGAGACGTTGGTAATGAGCCAGAACGCGGTGACCCGCAACAACGTTTCGTCCACCGGATGTGGCCACCTCTTCCACGCCCACTGCCTGCAGGATTGGTTGGCCATCAGCATGACATGTCCCAAGTGCTGCGTCCCCGTCAAGGACAAATACACCGTCAAGAAGCTGTTCTTCGAGGCGGAGTCCAACCCAGCACCTGACCGCAGTCATGCTGCTGTCCTCCAACAACTCGAATCTCTCAGGGTGACTTTTGATTTTGACTGAAACTGAAATCTATTTTCTTTAGCTCTCCGGAGCCACGAAACCATGACAGTGACAATTCTGTCGAGTCTACTTTGTTCAAGATTGATTTCGGAGCTGCAAAATTTTTGTTGCCAAACAAAAGGTCATCCAATTTAGTCATAAGATATTCTTCTTTATTTTGTTTTTGTAGTTGGGATTGTACCTGAGACATGTCGAAGTGGAGATACTAAAGCAGTAAGTTGTTTGCAATTCTTCACTAATTTTATCAAAAAACCTTTTTGGTATCATTCATGTTTCATGAACATAATCCAAGAATCATTTTTGCACCTAAATTTTGTTTATCTTAAATATTGTTGAATGTAGTATACAAAAGATCTAATTAACTAAAAACCTTTATTTGAATTGGTCAGAATCGCAATAAGGACGAAACATTATTGTTCAGTTATTTCAAATCATTGTTCAGTTAAGTTACAAAATTTTTGAGTAGGCATTTAGTCTGTATTTACAAGGTATCGTGTTTGTCTGATATAATCTTACAATGCAGTGATGCGGTTGTACGATCAGGATTTCAGATCGTAATTTCATTTCATAATTAATCATCGTAGAATCGGTGAAGCGCCGAATCACTTTACCACCTCCCCTAAGGATTGTATAAATCCATATTTTGTGGAAGGATTTATAATACAGTGAAACTAGTGGAATAGCCTTTGGCAGAGGCGAGTCCATCCATGTCCTTTTGAACACACTGAATATCATTCATGAATTTATTTTCCATGACAGGTCCATTACAGAATCCCATCGAGAATGTGACATGGCCAGAGCCCAGCAAAAGTCCAAGGAGACCGAGCTATTGGTGATGCAAGTGAAATTAAATGAAGCAAACACCAAGCTGATGTCCGTGGAAGCCGAACTGACTGAGATGAAATTGCAGGTGGGCACTGCCCTAAAGTGACTTGACACACGACTCAGTTCAATAAAAGGTACTGTTTAATTATGCGAGATTATCACAGTCTTTTAGTTACATTTATTTAGATGGATCGGCAAACATTGCTTTAGATTACAATCAAATACAATTCGCGTCCGGCGCCTGTCGAGTTCGAGTCGCGTGTGTCTTTTCTCGTTGACCGGAAGTTTTATTACTCTCTTGACCGATACTTCCGGTTTTGGCCTCCGTATCGATATCTCTCGATATCTTCCGATCTTAAGGCTGGTTTACTGACCGCCTCAATACTCCCCCCCAGTCGTCAAAGCTTCCGAGAATCGAACAACTTGCTTTGTGGCTCTTGGCGCATTTGGCGACTTCAAGATCGATCGCGTCCCACTCAAAGTCTCCTGACTCTGTCTGGTCTCCAACTCCGCCTCTCTTTCTCTCTCCACTGCTGCTACGACTCTCTGTACGAATGCCGGTTTGACTCTGTCGATGGACACCACTCGCGTTTTTCCTTTAATTTCCAACGTGAACAGTTTTTCAGTTCTATCCAATACCTTCCAAGGTCCTTCCCAAGGAGGCTGCAGGGGTGTTCGGTAAGCGTCTCTTCGCAGAAAAGCGTGGGTGCACCTCTGCAACTCAGGATGCACAAATATAGGTCTCTGTGTATGCGCACTCATGGGTACCGGGCGCAGGTTTCTCATATGGAGTCTCAGCCGCTCGAGGTAAACGTGTGACGACCGCCCCACCGCCGGCGTAAAAAATTCTCCCGGCAACCGGATGGGTGCCCCGAACACCATCTCGGCCGGCGTAGCTCCTAGGTCCTCTTTCAATGCTGAGCGAAAACCCATCAGGACCATGGGCAGGACCCCGACCCAGTCCGTCGTCGCATGCGCCATAATCGCCGCCTTCAGGGGCCTATGAAAGGTTTCCACAAGTCCATTGGCCTGAGGATGGTATCCAGTTGTACGGTGCCGCTCCATTCCGACCATCCTCCCAAGCTCTCTAAACAAATCGGACTCGAAATTCCGCCCCTGATCGGTCGTCACCCGAAGGGGACAACCGAACAAGGGCAGCCATTCCTCCACTATCTTTCTCGCCGCCGTCAGCGCCGTCGCATCCGCCACCGGATATGCCGCCGGGAACCTCGTGAAGCGGTCGACTATCGTCAGGCAATAGGTACTCCCCCTCGACACTGGCAGGGGTCCAACCAGGTCCACGTGGATGTGATCAAATTTCTCCGATGCCAATTCGAACTCTCCCTTTTGGGATCTGGTGTGACGCTGTGTCTTCGTCCGCTGACACGCCAGACACTCCCTCGTCCACCTGGCGCAATCGGCTCTCACCTCCGGCCAAACGTACCTCTCCGTCACCATCGCTCTTGTTCGGGCCACCCCGGGGTGCGCCAAACCATGAAGCTCATCGAAAGCTCTCCTTCTCCAGTCCAGCGTCAAATACGGCCTAAACTTCCCTGTCGACTCGTCCCCGTACAGCAGACCACTCGATCCCTCCACTGGTCTCGCACTCAGTCGCAAGGCCGGGTTCCTTTTCCCCGCCAATGTCTCGCTCAGCTCCACGTCTCCTCGCTGGCTCTCCGCCACCAATACCTGGTCCATCGTCTGCGGGAACGTGATTGCCGCCACCTCCGTTGTTCCATCCTCACAGTCCACTCTAGAAAGGGCGTCCGCCACCACGTTCTGCACTCCTGAAATATGCTTAATTACATTAGTGTACTGGCTTATCACGTCCGCACTGCGTGCCTGTCGGGGCGAGCGCTTCTCCGCCTTACCACTAAAAAGAAAAGTCAAAGGTTTATGATCGGTGTACACCACGAATTCACGAGCTTCTAGCAAATGCCTGAAATGCACTATACCTAGATGTATCGCTAACAACTCCCGGTCATATGCGCTATATCTTCTCTGGGTCTCCGATAATTTTTTTGAGAAGAAACCCACCGGTCTCCACTGGTGCTCCCCCGACTCACGCTGCTGCACCGCTGCGCCTATCGCCACCTCGGAGGCGTCCACGAATATCGCCGTCTCGTGGCTGGCCACCGGGTATGCCAGCACACATGCGGATGTCATCGCCTCTCTCACACTCTGGAAAGCCTCCTCCGCCTCTACAGTCCATTCTATAGGTCGCTTGTCGTTCTTCGTGGCCCCTTTCAGGAATTCGTTCAGGAGTGCTTGCTGCTGAGCTGCTCGCGGCATGAACCTCCTGTAGAAATTGACAACTGCTAAAAAACGTCTCATTTCCTGTATGTTCTCCGGCCGTTTATATTCTGCGATCGCCCTGGTGTTCTCTGGTGGGGGTGTTACCCCTTCCTTTGATATCTGGTACCCCAAGAACTTCAATGACTCCACTCCGAGCACACACTTTCCGGTATTGATAATTATCCCATACTCGTCCAGCCGCCGAAACAAACTCCTCAGGTGCTCGCCGTGCTCCGCCGCCGTGCTCGATGCCACCAAGATGTCATCCAAATATGCCATCACCCCCGGGAGCCCTCTCAACATCTCATCCACGAACCTCTGGAAAGTTTGTCAGGCGTTTCTCAGGCCAAACGGCATGACTGTGTACTCGAAGAGTCCGAACGGGGTAATCACCGCCGTTTTATGTATGTCGCCCTCCGCCATCGGTATTTGGTAGTATGCCCTCTTCAAGTCCACTGTACTGAATATCACTCGGCCAGCCAGGTGCTGTGTCACGTCCTGTATATGTGGGATCGGATACCTATCCGGCCTCGTGGTGGAATTAAGTCTCGTGTAATCTCCGCACATGCGCCACCCATCCCCCTTCCTTTCCATATGGATGGGTGACGCATAGTTGCTCCTTGACGGTCTGGCGAGGCCCTGTTCCACCAACTGCATCATCATTTCGTGCGCTACCTTCCACTTATCCGGCCTCAGCCTCCTCGGTCTCCCAAAACACGGCTGTCCCGACGTCACTATATGGTGCACCGTCCCGTGCCTCAGCTGCTCCGGGGGGCCGAGAAGCGGCCGCGTTATCCGCGGAAAGTCTGTCAGTATTTCTGCGAACGCGTTTCTCGCCACCGCCGATATTTCTGGACCGCCTGCCACCACTGGACTCCCGCTTGAAGTTCTCCCTGTCGCTGCGTCGACCAGTCGTTTTCTCCTGACGTCCACCAGTAAGTCGTAGTGGAACAGGAAGTCCGCCCCCACGATGGGATAGTCGACCGCCGCCACGACAAAAATCCACTTCATCTTCCTGCCGATTCCCAAATCCAGCTCCACCTTTCGGGTGCCGAATGCCGGGATTATCGTTCCATCCGGTGTTTGCAAAGCATGGTTTGATCTAGTCCTATCCAGCTTTGTCCTTGGCAGGATCGACAAATCCGCCCCGGGGTCGATGAGGTACTTTACCTTGGTGCGGGCATCGCGCAAAAAAACTCTACGCGTCGCAACCTCGTCGGCCACCGCCGCGACCGACGAGGCCTCTAGTTTTTTTTATAGTTGCAGGGTTGGCCGTTCGGTGCATTCTTGCACCTAATCGCCCTCTCGGCGAATGTCGCGTGGAACCAACATACATCGTCCGGTCCCTCGTCGCTTCCTCTGGGGCTACTTCCACGTCCGTATCTCGCTGACCCGGGTCTGGACCTTGAACGCGACCTATCCACTAGTCTCTCCATTTTCGATAGCAGCTTCTCCACCCATGGTGGTTCGTCTCCGTCCGTCGGCGTCTGTCTTTCCGCTGGACGTCCTCTCATCGCCGCTACTCCTCCTCCGAAACGCGCCGGGGGTACCACCAACCCGTCCATCATGGAGTCCGCTACCACCGCCGCCTCATCCAATGTCCCCTGTGATGCGGCTATTGTCGGTCTCATATATTCCGGGAGTGCGTTCACGAAGAAATTTCGCAGGAAACTCTCGCCCACGTCTGTCCCTACGTTCATTCTCATTTCCCTCAAGAACGCCGTTGGTCGTCTATCTCCGATCGACTCTCCCTCAAATAATCGTCTGAGCCTTGCCGCCGTGGTTTCCGTGTACTGGGCGAGTAACATTTCCTTTGCTCTGTCATATCTGTCCCCGATCTGATCATTCATTGCCACTGTACGAACCGTCTGTAGCGCCGCCGTCGAATCCTGCAGGTTGTCCATGAGAGCTCGGAATAACGTTGTTTGTGTCGAGATACCCTCATAAGTCATTCGGTCCTCAAACATCGAGAACCAATAGCCCGGGTCGTGTTCCATGAACATGGTTATTGGCTTCCTGCCTTTTCCGACTGCCGCTATCGTGGAAATCGTTCTTTCCGATCCGCCCGACCTGGGCACCTCCTTCGAACCGGCCATTATTTCCGCCACCTGGCGCTTCACCTGTTTTGCTATCTCAGCCTTTACACCGGCATCCTCCAAATCCACAGGTGTTTTTCTGTCCTCCGCCATATTGTACGCGCGTGTCCTTACTATGCCCTCGACTCTGCCTAGGCAGGGGCTTATTTATTCTAATGCTGTTCTTTCGTCAGGGTCACCAATAAAGTGACTTGACACACGACTCAGTTCAATAAAAGGTACTGTTTAATTATGCGAGATTATCACAGTCTTTTAGTTACATTTATTTAGATGGATCGGCAAACATTGCTTTAGATTACAATCAAATACAATTCGCGTCCGGCGCCTGTCGAGTTCGAGTCGCGTGTGTCTTTTCTCGTTGACCGGAAGTTTTATTACTCTCTTGACCGATACTTCCGGTTTTGGCCTCCGTATCGATATCTCTCGATATCTTCCGATCTTAAGGCTGGTTTACTGACCGCCTCAGCCCCTTCGACTCTTCTCTGACTAATTCCTTATCCAAGGAGACACCAGCCAGTGAGGTAGGAGAATGGACATTGCGGAAGTTACCCGTTGTTTGTAAAGTGTTTACAGTGAGAAGCCAATATGGTGAATAATTTACTAAATATAATTTATATGTTCGGTTCGCTTTTTCTTCCCCTGTAGAGCAAAAAGATAACCAAGTTGGAAAATGCAGCTACCAAAGGAACTCAAACCAACACACAGCTTCCTCAGGAAAGGATCAATCGAAGGGCTACGACGTCTTTTGTGCATAGAACCAGAAAATGATGGCCACCATCAAGCGGCTCCAGCCCAGGGTGGATGTGATGGACAGACACAACCCTTTACCTCCACACGCCCACCTTGTGGTGGATACGACAAGATCGAACCTGAATCCGCATGCAGGCAACTTTGTGCCAGTTGCCATGAAATAGTTGAAGTCGAATATCTATGTAAATAAAAATTGTTTTATAAAATGAATAAGAATGTCATGTTGTTTTGTTTTGGATGCTCTGCTCGAATATGAGACTGATGAAAATTATGTCAGAAACAATTACTCAGGGAGTTTTTTTATTGTTACAGATCGTCAACTTGTTGGACATAACACTATCGAATAAATAGGTCGTCAAAATAATCCATTATCTGGAATAATGGATAATTTTGGTGACCTGTCAGCTCGACAGTGAATCCAGAAGTCCAATAAGGGCTCACTAGTGGGATTAAGATGACGGTAGTTCACCGATTCATTTTTATTTGCATGATGGCGTCATCATATGACTACTAAAACACTTGAACAGCAATTCATTTATTTTTGTCGCATTTCTGGAAAACCAAACTACGTTATATATTGATTTTTTAAATTTCCATATCAAACAAGGTGTGATACATAGATAACAACTTGCGCCTTTAGTGCCGCTACGTATTGACAATGTGTGTAGGGCACTTTCCCAAAAAGTAATAATAAATAAACCCCATGAGTTCTTAAGATCAAACTTTGAAGTACCCATTCAATATTTAACATTCAAACTATCTTCATTCATTAGTCAAGAAACGACATTTCAAGAGTCAATCGTTAACTGTACCATAGTAGAATACAGGCAGCGCCTTAAAAACTAACTACGTACCGCAGAAAACAAATATATAAAAGATAAATGTCGTCTTTAGCTTAGAAGTACTTGCAAAAAATACGGACAATCCTAAGACGCGAGATTGGGAACAAGATGACGATCGAGTTGGCAAGACTCAAAAATGCACGAAGCAAATAACAAAAATTTGCAAAAACACATGGAAAATATAGATTGAACTCACCACCGACTTTCTTCACTACCCGATAATAATTTAAAAAAATATAAATAATTAGTTACCAAATTCTGGCTCGCGATAATATTTTCGGGAGCGGCCAAGCTCCTTTATCAGTCACGTTCGAATTGGCTGTGCCATTTTTGCACACGTCCAAAAATTGGAAAACGTGGCGCAGTTGGTTAAGCGAGTGACTGTTGTTCGGCGGTCCCGGGTTCGATTCCCGGCCCGGGGTACTGGTGAAAACGTGCCCCTCTCATAGGGCCTAAGCTCTGAGAGGGGTACAGAATCTTCCTGTTGTGACCCGTCACTTCAGTGAATTAAAAAATAAAATAAAAAATTCATCATCATCATATACTTTAATATATATGTAAGCCATAGATTGCCGATGCGATTCGGAATCTATTCTTCCTTCTCCTTCCCCCTCCTAGACCAATGAG
>JAQGBY010006468.1:0-13072 GCA_034698785.1 Mycogona germanica
GGCTCTGGGCGAAAAATATTCGAAGGAGCCCCAGACTGTCCAGGTGGTGCTGAACCTGCTGGATCCGCTGCTGGACACGAGGTACTGCCTGACAGCCAACAATTTCTATATGTCTCCCTAATTTTCTGATCTGCTTCTCACCAGGACAGACTCCTATGGCACCGTTCGGAGCAACAGGAAAGAGCTGTCACCTGGATTCAAAACTACCAAATTGAAACAGGGCGAGCTGGTGGCCTTCCAGCTGGGGCAAGTTGCTGGCCATCAAGTGGTGAGACAAGAAAGACATCCACCTCCTGTCCACCATCCATGACTGCACCTTCCAGGAAGTGCAGTCCAGAGGAAAGGTGCTGGCCAAGCCAAAAGTTGTGGCATACAATCAAACCATGGGTGGCGTGGACAAGGCTGACCAGTGCCTGACATATTATGACAGCGTCCGGAAGAGGAGCCGGGTCTTCTACAAGATATTCCGCCACCTCATCGACCAGGCAATCTTCAACAGTTTTGTCATTCTAAGAAAACTTGTTGGCCCAGCCAAAATGCTTTTAGATTTGCGTTTGCAACTGGTCAAATCGATTATCTTGGCACACTACAAAAGCAAAATCCAGCAAGTTGAAAAGCCTGGCCGCCGGGCATCCAGCGAGTGTCCAGCACATCTGGTGGAGTGGCACTTCATCAAGAGCATTCCTCCCACCAACAGTAAGGAATTTCCTGCCCGGACCTGTGCTGTATGCAACAAAAAGGTGGACAAGGGAAAGAAGGTTCGAAAAGAAACGCGATTTTGGTGCCCATCCTACAATGTCGGATTGTGTCTGGATCCGTGCTTCGAGGTCTACCATACGGCGCCGCACTTCTGACCAGGTAAGAAGCAAATTTTGTCACCTTTCCAAATCACTAACTGTCACCTCTCCGACATCTAGTTCAGAAGTTACGTTTTTTTAGTGAAATCGGTGATCGGTTAAATCGGTTAAAAAATTAAATCATGTTTTTCATAAACACTGTTATGCTGCATTTGATTGCAAACAATAACACGCAGATCTACATTTCAATTTATCGATTGCACTGTTCAATTTAACTTATCGTTTGTCGGCAGACTCCGCTGCACCTCGCTCGTCTCTCCCCGATTCATGTAGTGCACTCGTCAGAGCTCAATCGAAATCGGCAGGTGGTGCGTCGACAAAATCCGGCCCTTTATCAGGGTGACTATCGGTTCCCACACTGAAAAACTCACTTTCGGATCGTCATCCTCCAGCGAACCACAGCAGGAACCGGAGAAATCCTCTTCTCGAATGGGTCGGTGTAGATACGACGGCCACTTTTTCCATTTTATTTCGGTGGCCCGACTTGCAAACTTGGAGAAAAATATCGCGAGAAGGTGAACGCGAACTTAATGTTGATGACGTTTTTACACTGTCCCGGTGTAGCGTCGGCAGGGTGGTTCTATTAGGCCATGCAGCCCAAACAGTCGATGAGGTAGGAGTGACCCAGATTGCCGGCACATTATCGCCGACGTCGGCTTGGGTGTTGGCGGCTCCCCTGGCAGCAAAAACTTCCTCCACTCGCCACAGGGAGCACACTTTAAGTGGCGATGTAATCCCTGGATCGATAACTGCTGCTATCGAATTCGATAGCAGCCACTTGCTATCCAGAGCTTACAAATATAGCAAGTATGAATAACTTCAGGCAAAGAATAAAGGTAAAGTCAACTCGATATTTTCTAAGAAACGCCCTTCCAATGGATTGAAATAATAATAATAATAACATCCGAATAATTTTTTTAAAGAAATGCTCATGGTGAAACAGCAATGTGAAACTAGATTTTTTCATCGAAAATCGTTTTATTGATTTAAGTGCATTACGGCATCAGAAATAACTTGTTTTCTCTTTTTTTTAGAGTATATTTTGGAGTGCAAACTAATATCCAAATTGCAGATGTTTCGTGGCGTCGTAAAAGGTGGTCACTCAAATAATGAACATTCGGCTAAATAAGATAACGTCGCGAGGCAAACCTTCCACATCCTTGGGTGTAGTAAAAAATAAATAGAGAAAGGTGGAGATGTTTGAGTGTGACTGTCACCTTTCCACCTATAATCAAAGAGTCGAGGCCACTAAGTCAATCGCAACCTCTGCGCATTAGAAATAACGAATGGACGAGATTTAGATAGGTGTGGCCAATTTTGCAGACTGACGACGTTTGACGTCCCAGTTGTAGACACGGGCCATATCTGTTGGTGGTGCTATTAAAGAAAAACAACGCTAGGGCAAAGCTGAAATAAAATTTCACCGCCTTGCCTACTTTGGTCAAACCAAAATTTATCAAGATATTTTTGATGTAATTTTTTAATAATCTCACTGGTCAAATTGTTTGATCGTACATATTGATGTATGTCATTTAATTCCCGGCATGGGCTCTCGAAAATGTCGATCCAGGGGTACTGTTCGTGCCCTTCTCATAATGCCTAAGCACCATGAGGGGTACGTAACGTCTGTAGTGCAGTTGACTACAGTTCATACAAATTTAAAAAAATTATTATTTGTTGGCTTAAGATTTTCTAAGATTGGTCACTACTATTTTCAATCATCATATCCACACACGCCCATACAACGAAGAAGACAAACACCCGTTACACTGCTTCCCTCTCACGGAATGCCAATACTTTTTTTTAAATTCACTATAGTGTTTATCACAACAGGAGTTTCTGTACCCCTCTTGGTGATTAGGCACTATGTGAGGGGCACATTTTCACCAGTACCCTGAAATCGAATAATCGAGAGCCCGCACCAGGAATAAAACCTGAGACCGCCGAACCAAAATCCGTTGCTAAGCCAACTGTGCTACGATGAGAACAACATACTATTTTGGCAACTATGGCACCTATAGCCATAGTTGCCAAATTTACGCGTCATTAATACGTCAGTGTGGCTGAGTGGTGCAGAATATATTTTGTCAAGTTGCCAAAATAATGAATAACCTCAATAAGTAATGTGTTAAAAAGACAGATAAATGTGTGGAAGTTTGTTAATGGATATCAAGGGTTTGTAAGGGTTATGTGCTGAACTGGGGGACACCTTTGGTGTTCAAGTGGGTGGTTTGTGGTGTGTGTGGGAATACACTTTAACAAGCTAACAAAATGGTGCCAAAACCACCATCCAAGGTGGATAAATATAAAATCCAAGCAGTATGGCTTGGAAATTTACATAACTGAAAACCCTAAATTGGTATTTAAAATGCATTACTAGAAATTAGGCCCACAAAATTGTGTTCCTTTGTGCTGAAATTTTCAATTAGTAAAAATTTCAAAGGTCTTTGAAATTGTTTTGCATTGATCCAATTGTTTCAATCCAATTGTTTCAATTAAGCTAGCAGATAGCTTGCTGATTAAAGCACTTAGATTAGCTATCTCAGCGCTTAGGCTATTAGCTGGCAAGTGATTGCACCAACCGGATTGCTTGTGCTTTCTTGATTTGACTTTCATTGCCATTGCTTTTGCATTTGCCATTGCTTATCTAATCAAAGTGCTAATCATTTAATCAGAGTGATGATGATTGGATTGGCCATCTTATTATTCAAAGACTTTGTGCAAACCAGCTTTCAGTTCAGGAATCATTATAATTTGAATTAATTCAATTTTAGGATACATTTCTAAATTAATTATATGTAAATAATAATTTAAATTGTAATATAATTTTGAAACATTAACAATTTATAAAGTTAATTGACATATTTAATAAATAAAATTTTTATAAATATAATCTAAAATAATTTGAAACTTTAATAAAAATAAATTATTTAAAAACAATTGTTAGTTGAATAAATTATAAATTCTTTAAGATGTTATAAATTTGATAAAAACTTTACTTCTGTGTTGTTAAAATAAATAATTTGACATAACCATGGCAGTTTTGAACAAAGTTTTCAGGATCCGCTATCTCTCCAATAGCTTACAGGTGCAGCAGTGATCACATTCTCCTCCACATCTGAGCTCTGAGGGAGAGCCTTCTTGTCACAACTGGATTTAATTGAGCCTTTGGTAAGATAATCAAATATTTTCTCCAGGGGAGACAGGAAAAAGCTTATCAATCGCAAAGTAGCATGGTAATAACCCAGCAATCCCAGATCTCTTTATTGAGCGATTAATCTTTCTTTGCGCAACAGAGGGGCTGCTAGTATTAAACAATGTGTGGTGGTTTTAAAGAATCTTCAGTAGACAGTAGATCTTCAATCAACATCAACATCTGAAGACTCACATCACCTGTCTGAGACAGTAGATCTTCAATCAACATCAACATCTGAAGACTCAAATCACCTGTCTGAGAAGATACCTTCATCTGTACAGCATCCTCTATGAAGCATCACTTGAGATGAAATAAAACAACTAAAATAAGCTAGCTTCTCTATATTTAAAATAAATAGGCCCACTAAATGAGGGCAAATCCACAAATGGCCTGTATCACATGACATAAGAGCCTAATAAAGTGGATTTAAAATATTTATTTGCATAATTTCTAATTAAATAGAAATTACAATATCATTCTCAAAATATTGAATCTGGGAATAAAATCCAGACAATTTTGAAAATAACAAAATCACTCATCTATAAAAATTACAATTTCATTCTAAAAATATTGAATCTGGGAATAAAATCCAGACAATTTTGAAAATAATAACAAAATCACTTATCTACTCAACATTAAAAAGATCAAATAGATTTTTTTTTTAATTCACTGAAGTGACGGGTCACAACAGGAAGATTCTGTACCCCTCTCTGTGCTTAGGCACTATGTGAGAGGCACATTTTCACCAGTACCCCGAGCCAAAGCACGCGCCGGGAATCGAACCAGGGACCGCCGAACTGCAGTCAGTCATAAACCAACTGCGCCACGATGGGGCGTGACGATGAGTAAGGACAACTTTAAAGTCAGGGATTCTGGATTTCCTGATCCCATACAGAACTCAGAAGAAGATTCTGACTTGGAAACAAATAACATAACAGCTCAGCAAGTTCAACCCATATATCCAGCAAATAACATGGCAAATCCACATGATAGTCAGGGATTCTGAATTTCTTGATCCCATACAGAACAAAGAAGATTCTGACTTGGAAACAAATAACATAACAGCTCAGCAAGTTCAACCCATATATCCAGCAAATAACATGGCAAATACACATGATTTCCATCCTCTGAGCCCAAAGGCAAAATGTTCAAAAACTTTTGAAGGCCAGGGCCAAGATGCTCATGCTTGGATTCTGGAATATGAGGAGTATGGAAACATATGTAACTGGAGTTCAGCCCTAAAACTCCAGTACATTTTCCTTCACTATGCCATTACTCCTCAGAGGTGGCATTGAGAATTGCTGAAATCTAAGGATGAACAAGGTCAAGACATCATGTGGACATGGGCTGATTATAAGCTACAGTTTATTTGGATGTGGTGTCAGAAAGATGAAAAGAACTATCTGGTGTGGCAAATAGTGGAACTTAAATTTACACCATGGAAAGCCATATCGGAATATGCATTCCATATGGTGGAGCTCTGTCAATTTAAAAACAGCGAGATGGACTTCAAAGATGTTAGGGCTAAGGTCTTGGATGTCCATCCACCAACATTCATACTTCACATCCAGAAGATGGACCAAAAGAATGTTAATCAATTGGTGCAGTCCCACAACATGATCCAAGCATGTCAGGAGCCATATTCCATATGGCGATATGATGCCATGGAGGTTTCCGGTGTAAAGGATCAGAGAGAGGACATAACCAAGACTAACATGGCCCAACCATCAGCCCTCACTTCATCTTCAGTAACAAAATCATGACCTGTTTCATCAATGAATGAGGATGAACGCCAGGACTTCATCCAGAAAACCATGAAGGAGGCTTTAGAGGACAACAAGACTCCAACCACAACAGCTCAAACATCTCTTCTTTACCCCAACACCAGGAATGGTGGGGGTAAGAAAAAGAATGGTGGTGGAGCAGAAGCCTCAAATCCTCCAACATGTAAAGGGTGTAAGAAGCCAAACACTCAAGATAAATGCTGGACCACAGGACAAAACAAAAGGGGTGGAAAAAACAACTGTGGAGGTAAAGGAGCCTTCAACACCTCAGGGACACCATGGAACCAGCAACAAGGGACAAGTTGGCAACAACCAACATATCAACAAAGCCCCTTTTCTCCTGAGCAGTTTCAACTGTTGGGACAAATGTTCCAAAATCTCAGCACTGGTCCAATATCACAACAGCAATACCAGTGGCCACCTTCTAGGCAACAGCAGCAGTATCCTGCCCTTACTTACCCTGGCCAGGCTAATGAGGGATATGGAGAAGCTGCAACAGCTTCAGGTGGTGATTATTACATTCATCCAGCTTCCTCAAGAGGAGGAAGATGACGTCAGTTTCAGGGAAACTGCGTGCAGGTCTCAACCATGTGGAAGACGGGTTTGGGGTACCTGTATCTACCAACCCAATTATCCACATTGGGGTAATTATCTTCACTGCTGGATGAAACTTTCTGTAAGCCCATTAAACCTCTTGAAGAAAAGAGGTGGATCAGGATTCTTTGTGACACTGGGGCAATGCAAAGTATTGTATATGCAGACAATAGTATGCAGACAATAGTCTACAGATCAACTCCTCTTGTGCTAATGGCACAAGATGGAACAGAGTTGTTACAGCTGTCCTGGACTTAGAGTATGATAGCAGGTTTCAAATGCCTATGTCAGTCATGAATGAGTTGAACATAGGTGTCAACATCTAAATAGGGATGGACTTCATGAACCCTTGTGTCTACTCAATACTGCTAGAGGGTGAAAGAAAATTCATCCTCAAAGATGTAGTAAAAAGATGGGAAGGATAGAGACCCCTGTGGATGAAGATCACCTGCTTCTACCTTCATGTCAAGATCAACTGATAACAGCATTTGAAGTCAGTGCTCCCAGAAGGATTAAAATTCCTAAGGAGGGAACATATGACCTGCAACTTCAGTCTTCCATCAAACATTGTTTTTTTTTTTAATTCACTGAAGTGACGTATCACAACAGGAAGATTCTGTACCCCTCTCAGAGCTTAGGCCCTATGTGAGAGGCACATTTTCACCAGTACCCGAGCCAAAGCCGCGCCGGGAATCAAACCGGGACCGCCGAACCGCAGTCCGTCATAAACCAACTGCGCCACGACGGGTCGTACTAAGTGTCGTGTTCAGCAATGCTGGGAGAAGATCTTGTGATACCCTCCCAGACCAAGATGTTCATTGACCTGGATCACACAGCAGTGTTGATGCCAGGTGATGACATCTTGGCCATGGTGAGGGAAGACTTTAAAGAAGACTTTCATCTTGTCTTCCATGGCTGCAAGTTCATAGAATCCGGAATCCAGATGGAAGTGACAAACCCTGATGAGAGAACAATCCGTATCCAGAAAGGTACACTGATCTTGGATTTGTGTGATCTGGCATAGCTGCCAGATGATTGGCTTGACAACTGCATGGATGAGAAGATCAAGCCCCTGTTGTCGAAGTGCAAGGATGTACTCAACATTGGGCAACCTACAATATATGTGCCACAAGTGCAGTTACATCTAAAGCAGTTTGCCATACCAAGAAGGAGGCCCTATCCATCAGGGATGAAAAAGATGAAGATCTTGAATGACCAAGTGGATAAATTGCTCCAGCAGGGGATTGTGAGAAAATCCTTTTCAGACTATGCCAGTCCACTCCTGACTCTCCTGATTCTCCGGAGAGGGTGGTTCTAGCCAAGAGTTGGAGTGGCTCAGTGCTCGAGTCTGATGGATCGGTTCCAGGGGCCAAGGGTAGGGAGTGACAGGGTTCATTTGCGTAACTTGTTTTCCTTTCAGCTGCTGGATGTGAAAGTGGAGAATGTGACCACTGCATTTAGAGTTGGAGAGGGAGTTACCTGGATGATTGCGTGTTATAATTGCGTATCATTACTTGTAATAGCGTGACCCTTATACTGTGATCGTTAGGGGTGACCCAAGGGTTTCAGTTTGGGGGTCTACGGTTTTCTATATTGCATGGACTGGTTAGCAGTCTGGCAGGGCTGTCTCGAGCTGGGCGAGCTCACCTCTTCAGGGGGGAGGGATGGTCTGTGAGGTGGTGTTGCCTGTGGGGCGGCGCCACTCACCACCAGGTGGCAGAACCATTGTGCTGCAATGCCTCCTGGGAGGAGAGCAGAGCCACCTGGTGAGCTGGAACAAGACTGCTCAGTCTGCAATTTGCTGAGTGCAATAAAATTCATTCCAATCTGAAGCTGCATCTGGGTTTTTTTTTTGTTTCCATCAACTGTAGTCAACCGCACTACAGGCCTTACGTCCCCCTCATGGTGCTTAGGCACTGTGCGAGGGGGAACGACCAGTACCCCGGGATCGAAATTTTCGAGAGCCCGTGCCGGGAATCGAACCAGGGACCGCAGAAACCACAGTCAGTCGCTAAACCAACTGGGCTACGACGAGTCGTACATGTAAGTGTAAGGTTGTATGAGTAGATGTAGTCATCTCCATTTACTACTGTCCCGAAAATTCCCCCCACTATCATAGATATAAGTGTGCTTTTACACCCTCTTCAAAGAAAATAATCCTGGAACAGTGATGTTACTGAAATTGTTCCCTCCTACTCCTCTAAAGTGACTTTTGTGGACTAAAAAATAAAATCTATGGATTGTGGAGCAGAGAGAAAGGATTGGACAAATCCCACAAGAAGTGAGAGGACTTTGAAAAAAAAGATGGATGCCGGTGGAAGTTGGCTCAACAGTGAAGGTGAACATTTCTGAACCCCGTTTGGACTGATCCTCCATTCGGTTCTCAGCAAGGAGAAGACATCATCCACAAAAGGAGACCAAATAGACCAGATAGTGCATAAGCACCATGAGGGGTACAAAACGCCTGTAGTGTGTGGTGAACAGTTGATAAAAAAAATCTACAGGTCCCCAGTGTTTGTTTCTGCAACCGGTGAATATAATAAAAAATCCATGGTTCTTTTATTCTTGCAAAGTAGTTGAGTGGAGGGGATTTTGTTCTAAAATATATTTTGTCAAGTTGCCAAAATAATGTATAACCTCAAAAGGTAAAGTGTTAAAAGACAGATAAATGTGTGGAAGTTTGTTAATGGATCTCAAGGGTTATGTGCTGAACTGGGGGACACCTTTGGTGTTCAAGTGGGTGGTTTGAGAGTGTGTGGGAATACACTTTTAGCAAGCGAACACAAATATCTCAGAGATAACTGGTCGTTCGACCCCCGCCATAGGCCCCATCCGGGGCTGCTTGTGGGTACATATTGTAATTGCAATAAGCAAGACGTGGCAGCGGGTCAAAAGTTGTTTTTGGCAAAGGATACTGACTTCGGTGGTGGTGAACTGATCACGTAGGAAGTCCAGGTCGTCCTCCAGCTGTACCAGGTTTTTGGTTGCCTTCTCCAAGTTACGGGCCAGCAACGTCTCTGCGTCGTCCAGCGTGTACTCCAACATCACGTTAGCCTTGGAAATTAAAAATATCGCCAACTATTTCAAATGACACGTAAGTAACAAGTATCCAAATCAAGACAATTATTACAAATGACAAATTCATTTCATTGCCTTAGAAAGTGAAATGCTCTCACACTGGGACATCATATTTCGGAGGCCATGAAATTGTTTTTTCTTGAAAAATCAGGACCAAATGCTTCTTACTTACCCCCAGCCACAGGCACACCTTGTCAGTGGGCGGAATCTTGGCCTTAACATAGGCTTGGTCGGACAACAAGAAGTGAGTTTCAATCAAATCGGGTGACTCCTGGACCCAAGACAACAAAGAGAAAATGGTTAGCTTCCTTAAATTCAGCACACCTTCACTGAATTAAACAGTGGGATTTGAGTTGGCTTGTTCATCTGACAGGTCACAGAGTTGATAGAATGATGTAACTTCGAAAATTTCATTGTTCTAGACTAGTAATTTAGCCAGTCTCAAGGACAGTCGATAAAAATATGGAAACTGCAAAGAATAATTGGAGGTTATCGGTAATTTTGATTGCCAAGGTTTGTCACCTAGGGAAGGATCTTTAACGTGTAACTGATATCGTACAGCCACAGATTTAAATAGAAATCAGCTTTACTTTTCATTCCGAATGAAGGCGCATTTTTAAACAGTGCTAACGACTGACACACAGAAAACAATGACTATTTATTTCCTCCCACTCACAATGGCAAAATCAGAATCCTAATTTGTTGTCATCCGAATAGTCTTTAAGGGAATTTTTATTAGAAACAACATGAAATCTACAATTTTTTATTGGATGTGAATACCGTAATCGAGATCAAATAGATATTTTAAAAATGCGATTATTATTCGATTTGATATTTTAATTGTACAACGTTTGGAGATCCTAATTTTTTTTAATAAAAATATAATATGTTGAGGCACCACTACATAACGTTTTTATAGCACGTGAAAATTCGAATTTTTCACACGATAACATCCTAAATGAAAGAATAACAACAAGCGCAATATTTAACTGAAAGATAAGGCAATAAATCAGAGGTAAATGTTTAATATTATCATTTAACCCGGCGGCGGGATCTCGCCTTTGTGTGTTTAATTTTATACGTCTGTTCAAGTTGTAAGATCTAGATTCCTTGAATCTGTCCTTCCACTTCCTTCCCTTCCCCTTCCAATCACAGCGCCCCCTGACGAGACCAATAGGGAGTAGGGGTGGCGCTGGAGGTCATAGCCCGAGTCTTGGTCGGCGATTATCGCGCCAAGCTCGGGGTCACTTCTCATCTATCAGTTGACCAAGCTGGTCTAAATTTGTAAATGATATCGGATCATAAAAATGAAAGTCATGTTGTCAAGATCGCGGTTACTCTCTTTGTAATTTCTTTTTAATCAATTGAAATTTTTCCAGTAAAAGAAAATTAAGTTTGTGAACTGGCGATGGATAATTTTTGACAAATTACAGAACTACTGAACAATTTTCGATCAACTTGTAAATCATGTGCTGCGATTATAAGTGATCTCGTTCCTTCATAAAATTTACTCTGCTCATATTCGTATTGAAAAGTTTGGACTTCATACTCGAGAGCATTAAATCGTCATGGGACAGATTGTTTGAACATTGCCGTCTCCAATTTCGTCGCTTGTTTTGTTCATCTAAATTGATCAAGATGGGGATAAATTTTGTCTCCTCGCTCGAGATCCAACCGTCAAATTCGCAGTGTGATTCGAAAATCGCGACACTGCATAACGAGATTCGACGGCAGTCTTCAAGCAGCAAGAGAGAATTTTTCCTGACGACACCAACCTTGTGCGGAGAAATGACCGCTCAAGATCGTCTAAAGTGCGGAGTGTGATCGTCGGAGCGGAACAACCAATATAGCGATTGCAATTTGTGGATGATTCGAGGACGAGAGACTGCATTCGACAAATTCGTAAGGGGTCGCTCCCCGCAAATCAAATTGACGATATAATTGAAAAGTGATAAATGAGGGATAATATTAAAATATTGTAGTAAAGGGGCAGATGATTTGTGAAACTTGATTGGGTTTAAAAACATCAAAGTATTTGTGGAAAAAGGGAGTGAATAAAAAGTAGCAAGTTTTTATTTGATTTATAGAGTGAAATCTGATTGCCATTGCCCATGAAATGCTTATTTCTTATAATTGATTTGTAGAATCAGGAAGTTGGTTGAAGTCATGAATTTGATTTTATAGTAACTTACAAAGATTTTGTGTTTTATTGGAACGCTGATCCATTAAATTTTGCTGTTCGCGATTTAATTGTCTCACATCGTCGCCAGTTCTTTTGGATGAGCCCAGCATCGCCATTAATTATTTTATTTAAAAAAATAAATATATACTAGAAGGTTATCCGGCTTTGCCTGGGTGTAACCCTGAATGAAATCTTGATTAATTAATTGAATTTAACACTGAGAAAAAGAGATTGTTGGATGCAATCTATCGGCAACAAGATTGAAGATTAAAAAAAAAAATTTAATACACTGCGGACCTTCTAATATTACAGGAGATAAGATTAACACAAGAACTCGTAACACAATTTACAAATACGTATTAAAAATAAAACACTATATAATCAAAATGGTGCCGAAATATAATATTGAATAATATTGAATTAATACAAAGAAGATGACGATCACATATATTAATCAGTGAGTGGCTGCGAGTGCCGAGGATTACAAAAAATGAATAAATTTAACAAAATTTACTAATTACATTGTGCCCGAGCCAGCTTTCGATATCGTACCATCCTAATGGGCGGATCGCGGCGCAGAGCCGTTCTCTGGATGGAGAGCATCTTGCCTGCTCAAATATGGGAGGGTGTGTGGGTTACTCAATTTGTCATTGAGTGCTTGTAGTTCACGATTGATGAAATAGGATTCAGCGATGATGCTGTCAAAATATTGGGGGGCTTTGTGAATTAAACCTGCTTCTGACCACTTAGGGATATGTCTGGTAGTAGTACAATGGCGCGTTAAGGCAGATTTTGTTTAATTAACATAAATAGCACCATGAGGGAGATGTAAAGCCTGTAGTGCGGTTGACTACAGTTGATTATAAGCAAAAAAAAAAAAAATGTTTTCCCTCACCAGAATATGTCAACCTTGAGAAAGTGCCCTTCAGACATTGCAAATGCAATACGAAGGTGCACTAAAGGCACATGGTGTTCTTTATTGTCGCTTGCCCGGTGATCGATATCGCGCATGTATTCTTGGAATCTGAGGTTTGTACTTCTGGCCGTTTCACTGATATATGCGCCATTACTCACTCACTCAGGCTCACCGCACTGAGGCCCACGTGCAAGGTGGCAACACAAGGTGCAGCGCTTGGATCTCAAACTTGCCAAGATCTTGGGAAAATGTGCAGTTAGGTTTGCATCTCACCCTAGGGCCAGTGGAAGGGACAGCCGCACTGCTGTACACGGACACATCCACAGGTCACCAACGGCCGTACCTACCAGCCTCACTACGAAAAGACACCTTCGACCGGCTGCATGGATTAACCCTTTAAGCGTCACGTGGATTTCCGCATACCCACACCCCAAAGTCACATGGTTTTCGAATTATTATGATTTT
>JAQGBY010006469.1:0-13067 GCA_034698785.1 Mycogona germanica
GTTTCCCTATAATTTAAGACAATTTCAAGTCTCAAAATTGAAATCTCTCAAAAATGAGAGCGAAAAAAGTCTCAAATGTCAAAAGACATTTCATCGAAATATAAGACCACACATGTGTCATTTTTAAGATATCATTTTTAAGTGTGCATGTGTAATTTTTAAGTGTGTAAACTCGCGCGCGCCACTTTTCGTTTGCTCCAGCCACGCAATCTTGCCGCAATTATTTCAGAAGATCTGATTAAATGTGTAGGTGGCCCTTTTGTTTTGGAACACATAGTATTTACATGTATGTCTAAATCAGATCATTTCTCCTGTATCTGACAGAATAACCTGTTATTAACATTGCCAACTAGATGGAAATTATTGTATTTGTAATAGATTTTTAAGAGATTATTTAATTTACGCAACGCAATGCAGGGGTTATCCTGAAAATGGCAACAATTCGGCATTTAAGCTCCGGCTGCTATGTGATTGATGAACTATCATAGTCTATCAATCACTATTGCTAAAGTATTTGAGTTATTCATTTCACATCGATTGCAAAATTTGGTATGTTATATTGATACGGTGCTTACACGCATGAGCGATTATCACGTGTTGTTTAGAATTCCCAGCATAGTGCATTGAATAGACGAGCCTGGAAGCAAAAAAAAAAGAATAGAATATTTTTCGAATTTGAAAGGGTGGATGGTTGATGCTGGAATGAACCCCTTTCATGCTGTAGGAAAACAAGATTCCTGATACTCGAGAGACAATCGTGAGCCAGTACAGGTATATTTTCAAATTGTTGGAATGCACAAATGACTTTAGTAAAAAGTGCATGCGTAACTCACCCTCTGCTTAAAAGTTCTAAAAGCATTGTTTCATTCCCATCTGACCTGTCGAAGTAGTGCGGAAAATTGTGTCGCGTTTTGTAGGTTTGAGTGATTCTTTGTTTTGCTTTTTCCATATCATAATCGAACACTCTCAAGTAGCGTAGAATGAAGCTGTCGTCTGTAAAAACAATTGTCAGACATGAACCATGACATGATACCATTTGCCATAGATGAAAATAAATATGCAGGAGGGCTTCAGCAGAAGTGAACTCTTCAGTTTTACAATAGAACATATACATAGTTTTAAATTTTTTTAAATTTAGCGTAGAACTGCAGAGTATCATAGTCCACGTACCTGTGCGACCATAAAAATCTTTGTTTTCTAAAATCCAAGTTCTGGTCACTTCAATACAGTTCGCTTTCATGACCGGATCTTCGTTCAATTCCCGCTCGATTTCTTTCGGTAATTCCTTATACAGAAATCGCATAATAGTGTCTGAATCATTCGCTATTTCCTCGTCGATGAAATTTTCGTTTGAAATATCCGGGACGGTTGTGAACTCCTCGCCACTTTGTTCATCCAAGTCAGTCCAGGGTAGGTTCCAATCTGATTTCTTTCTAATATCCAATTCCTCGTCCAATCCAAGAAACGAATTTTTGACTGAAACCTCTGAATCACAAATGTCTGCTTGGTCGTCATTCATTATTTTTATTTGTTGCTTTGTGTCTTGGACAATTTCAGCATCAAGCTGTTGAGCATTTTCCATTTTTAATTCTTTCATCAACTCTTTGGTTAAAAGATCTGGGCTTGAAACACATTCCAAAAACGGATTTTTGGCTGAAACATCCGAATCGTAAATGACTGCTTGTGTATCATTAATAATTTTCTCAGATTCCTGCATTTTGTCGTGGACAATTTCAGCATCACGTTTCTTAGCATTTTCCATTTCTGATTCTAATAACAACTCTTCGGTAAGAAGATTTGGGCTTGGCTTCTCTATTACTTGATCCAATTCCATTTCCTTTAGGTGCCCAGATTCCGTTCGATTTTCTTGTTGCTCTTCAAATATGTCACTAACTTGCAAAACCATTATTTTTGCTTGGACATCCACAACATGAGATTCAGATTGCACGTCTTGGTACGATTTATTATGCTGTTTTGCAACCAAGACACTTGGAATTTCTTGTTGCTTACCATGTTCCTCCTTTGCTTGCGCAAACAAATCCTCGTTTCTAGCAGCAGGAATTAAAAATTCTGATGAAATTTCGCTCCTTATTTCACCCGACTCCTCTTGATCGGATAATTCAAATAGCACATTTTCTGTAGAAACAACTTGCATTTTCGCTTGATTTTCTTTTTCCAATTCCTCCAATTCCATTTTAAGTTGTTCTGTTGTCGCTTAGGTCTAACTACAATGTGGCCAGGATGTAAAACAATGAATTTCTGTCACTCGTGGAATGAAGAACGCGTCTGCACGACATAGACATATGCTCATTCCAAATTCGAGATGAGATCGTGATAATGACGCCAATCGACAGGACCAACATACCAGTTTTCGTGTGTTCGCGTGTGCCTCATTTTCTATAGTGATTGAGTATTTATAATTCCTATTTTCATCGTTTGTTGTGCGAGACGTCCGAGCCACTTGTTCTGATGCGCACGTTCCCTTTTCATTGGTATTTAGTTTGCGCCGTTTGCCTCATTTGGCACTCGTTAATGTGACCTATACGTGTGCCTAAGCTGGATGCAGCTGGTGCGTCTATGTATTTGCCTTTCATGTCATGTCCACAGGTGCGACTTGGGAACTGTGCAACATCATCAAACGAGTATGTCACGTACCGAAACGATTCCCGTGTTTAAATAGCATCAAATGACATTTTCAATTTTGGATAGCAGTGGCATATGAACAGCAGAAAGTGGTCAAACTGGTTGTACTTAGTAGACAAATATATATTTTTTTATTTATTCATCTAAATGGCCCAGCTATTTCGTAAATAACCATGGATACAAGCTGTTCATGATGAGCGACTAACTATTGCAAAAAGTCCAAGAGTTCGAATTTTGGTGGATAGTCACGCAACACCACCTGCATTGATAGACTGCGAAACAGAAGTGACAAACCATTTCATGGTCATTTTTCGGAATGTTTTGCCGTGTATTTATATCGGACTATAACTCACATACACTGTACAGCGTACAACACGGCTATCGTACTGTATACATGTCGATTGGCGTAACTGTACATTTCATCAGTATCTATCATTCGAAATATCATTTTGAAATTTGTCGAAATTCCTGTTCTATGAGAGAAATCTATGAAACGCCCTCCGAAATTGCCAGCAATTAAATTACTCAGCCCAATGATACATTTGTGCGGTTTGTAGCAAACATTTGAGCAGGTTATGGCTAAACGCGATGTCTGACCATTATTTCGACTAGTTCTGTGTTTGGATTATTTGGACAATATTTGACGAGGGCTTAGACTGGGATATTTATCAAGCGTCGGACTTCACCATTACAACAACAGTACATGTATAAAATACACATAATATCCTTTTGGCGACAACTTAGCATACCATCTCCCCCGCAATTGTTTCAAATTTTTAATAAAATTTTAAGTTTAATGGTCTCTTTAATAATGATTGACAAGGTATTACTTTGAATAACAGATATCAAAAATTGTTACATTCACAGTATTATATGTACGACCCGTCGTGGCGCAGTTGGTTTAGCGACGGACTGTGGTTCGGCGGTCTCGGGTTCGATTCCCGGCGCGGGCTCTCGATTATTCGATTCCGGGGTACTGATGAAAATGTGCCTCGCACATAGTGCCTAAGCATTGAGAGGGGTACAGAATCTTCCTGTTGTGTTCTACACTTCAGTGAATTAAAAAAAAAAATATATACATATATATATTCAGTGGCAGCTAGTTTTATTGTGCAAGTATCCAGTTACTTGAAAATCTCTTGCACTAGTAACGACTTCTTGAACTGCTTGATTGAAGTATCTGAAATACGGCGAGAAAATCTAAATGGTTATGAAATTAAATTTGAATAATTTTGAACTTGGATGGAAGATATTGTGCACCAAGATTTTTAAATTCTAGCACACTCACAAGTCTTATGTTTTTTCAAATAAGATTATATATTATATTATTCATGCTCTATGGAAGTGACACTATAGACATGAAAATAATTGCAAGGAAAATAATTGCACCGACCAATCAAGTGCCGTTCAGGTCCCGCGGTTCCTCCATACTCAAGCGGAAGTTGATCGGGATCGATGAACTCGTGGATGGATTTGTAATCGGAATTGTGAACAACAATCTGATAACGAAAGTAAGAATAATTTGCTCAATTACTGTGATACTCGTGGATGGATTTGTAATCGAAATTGTGAATCACACACATATCATAACGAAATCAAGAATAATGTGCTCAATTACTGTGTTCGTAGCGATATAAATTTCCAAGACCAAGGTTAGTAAAATAACGCAATGGAGACATTTATTCAATTATATTTATTGCATGAAAATAATTTATTTTTTAGATTTCCTAAACAGTCAGGAATGACTCAACTTTTGATTTAGCCAAAAAATAAAGACACAACATTTTATACTTTATACTGAGATTACGGACAGTGTTGCCCAATAAAATGTAATCCGATATACTTGTATATTTTATTACATCTTTAAGAAACGCTGACAAATCTTAAAATTCGAAACAGACATGGTTTTAAAAAAATCAGTTTTTGACTCCCATGAGCCCTAGGGTGCGCTGAATTATGACAACAATTAAATTTGGGCGCTCCAAAATGATGCTCACACGTCGCAGAAAGAAGTGACGTGCTTGCTGTGTTTTCTAGCGTACAGGGGCGAGCGTACTGGCACCAGCCTAATTACCCACAGTATAATCTTACTCAGCAGTTACCTGACTATTCACCTCCCTGCTTGCGAAGAACTTGACCAGCAACAACAGCGCGTTAAGGAATGTCGACGCATTGAGAACGTGAAACTTGATGAACTTGATTGGTACTATTGTCTGTATCAAGAAATAAATATTAATACTCCATCTATTCTCACAATTTCAAATAATTTGGTATCTCGTTGAGGATATAATATATAGGATGGTAACCCCCAACTTAGAGGGAGGCTTGATACTTGAAATACCTGCCATTTGCTTGTTCTCCACAGCAACGAAGGAGTTAATAGTGACATGTAGGCCAGTCCTATATCCTTATAGTCCACGATCACATGGCAGCCATGGATTTGAAATCGAGCATCATCCAGGAGAGCTTCAGACGCTAAAGTCATGAAAGTGACGTAATCATCCATGCTATACTTTTTTGGATCGAAGGCACCTAAAATTGAGGCGACCATGAAATTTAGGTTCATTACAATAGAGCGTTTAAACTATTAATAGCAATTGTTAATTTGTTTATTTCAAATATCACTTGTTCCACTAGCAATACACATCCAAATGCGGAGACTGAATTTAGTCACCTGGTTTGGCTACACAAACTATTTGCCCGTCTTCATTTTTAGGAATGACAGGATAGCCCACCCTGAAATGAAAACGAGAACGACCACGTCAATTATTCAGTTACATTTTCACGACTATCAAATTTTAATACCTTGGTGATACGGTGTAGAGTAAATTCAAAACAAAGCCTAATTGATTATGCCTAATAATATTAATATATATTTTTAATACTGAAATTAAGTGGACGAACATGTCAAATTATGACATTTTTAAATATTAATTAATCACCAATGATTTCAAAACTATTTACATCGAAAATATGCATGTACATAGATCCCTTTTAATGTAGGTAGTAAATACAGGAGTAGGCTCTACTCTTGATTAAGTATTTGTCTTGATAAGTATTTTAATTGCTTACTTACCCTTGCTCATATAATTTTTCTACCAGTTGCACGCTTTTCTGGGAAAACTCGAACCACTGTGGATTGGCCCGGCGTATGTCTACAAACCGATCTATTCTGCTTTTCGTAACGTCAATGTTGAACTGGCATGTCCTCAAAAATCGCAATATGAAAGCATCATCTATAGAATTCAATCCAGAAACAAAATTCAGGCGAAATTTATTTTCTCTCCCTTATCTGTAGTTAACACAATTCTATGAAATTCATAAATATGAGTAAACGTTGAAAATATATATGCTCAGTGTGGTGTGCATCTAGCCTTCGCTCGAAGTCATTATGTTTGGGCCCAATACGAACAAGCGACGAACCAACTCGCTGTATACTTTAAAATTCACGCATTGGTTAATTTGTATCAAAACAAGATGACATTTCCATGGAACAAAACTAGAAGCAATCCATCGTGTAAACCAAAGATCTCTTATAGCGTACCTTGTCGATAGAGGAATTTGTGCTTCTCTTTAATCCAATTCCTGATGGTTTGAATAGCCGCTACCGAATTGCTATCCATCACCTGTGGACTATGTTGTGAAACTCCTGAAGATTCTGGATACACGGCATCGCGAAGGTCAGCATCAGTCGATGACATGTTTTTTGATCGGCACTTGAACGTTTTGTGCAGACGCAGCTTCTCCACCTTCCCTTTCGATATACACGTGTTTAGTAACTGATATTTGACCAGGAAAATAAACGTCTTAGAAATAGGCAGTATACAGAACACCATTGAGCTAGCCAAACAGTATTTTTTAATTCGTGGATTAATTACTGTCGTGATATAAAATCAGAACGATTGACATATCTTGTTTCATCCAAGTGGGATACATCGTGATTTCTAGTCCATTGAACCATTGGTCGACCAAATCAACTGATGTTACCAGGTTACCGACTGTGCAACAAATCAACCGAAACTGGACGTTTGAGTCAGAATTATCCTAAGTGACAACGTACTCAAGAACTTAAAAAGACCTTGGAAAGAGAACATATATATATATTTTTTTTTTTTAATTCACTGAAGTGACGGGTCACAACAGGAAGATTCTGTACCCCCTCTCAGTGCATAAACACTATGTGAGAGGCACATTTTCACCAGTACCCCGAGCCAAAGCCCGCGCCGGGAATCGAACCCGGGACCGCCGACCCACAGTCAGTTGCTTAACCAACTGCGCTACGACGAGTCGTACACGGTTGCGTAGGTTCTGTAGGTTTGAATCCCCGTCTGGATAGAAATAATTCTATAATTAATATCAATCCAGGAGGTACATTTTTGTCTTTCAAATTTGATTCTCAAAATCAAATTACGTCATCTGCGCATGCGCACCAAACAGAATGAGTGGAATTGGGGATTGTACGCAAACGCAGATGACGTAATTTGAGGATGACAATCTGACTTGAAAGACCAAAATGCACCACCAGACCCAAAAATCAGAGTTGACTTTAGTATCCTGAATTTCAATCCCTGTTCGAATAATTTATTAACGTTCACACTAATAACCATTCAGCGTTGTGGTCAGTGGAGCGCGTAGCCAATACGTGAGTCGTGGTTCGGAAATCACGGTAGATGACAGCTGCTTCCTGAAATTGACGACAAACTATTTTTAAATGACGCGAACGCCGCTTTTCCGCATTTTTGAATAGCTTCCTAGCCCAGGTGAAGCGACAGCAGGGCAGCCATTATTGTTTAAGGACAGGGTGACGCTCAGAATTAATTTTACGGAAGAGTATCAAACCCAGGTTGTGCACCTCTTATTCACTTAATCACTACGACTTGCAAGTGACTAAAGGACTTTGCCTTGTTTCTCGGGTCGAGAGCGAAACCTCGTTTGTCTTATTAATGACGAGTGCTTTATCACTGGTATTTACTTTTACTAGAGCTCAGCTAATTGCATGAACTTAGATCAGTCGCAGGTCGTTGACTCGATATACATGTCACAAGTCAGCCAAGACAACATCACGCACTCACAACAAAATCGAAGAAGTGTGGACGCGCTTCTCCGACGATTTCCTGGAAAACGAATAGCGATTTCAGTCTTTTTAAGAACCAAGTCACGCAAAGTCAAGACATGCCCAAACCATTCCGCGTTCAATCTTTTTTTTATCAGGAAATTAATTTAGAAATTGTTTGGTAATTTCATACAGAGTATTATCGAAATCAAATCGAGTTCCACCCGTTTTGACTGAACGTCATTTTCAACCATGAATAAATATTTCGAATAAACAGGTGCTCAAGAGCAATTAAATAAAGAAGACATTGCAAACATGTGTACCGAATTTCATTCCATTTGATAAACGAACATTAAAAATAAATGGACTCCTATTTTTTTTTAATTAACTGTGTAACGAAATTTTATTAAGTTCACACAGATCGAGTAGATTTTATTGGGATATTCTTAAATAAAAATGCAAGCAATTCCTTGGAAATTCACTTGCGATTCTTTTTCTTCTTTTTCCGTTTATTTTTCTTCCTTTTTGTCATTTTCCCGTCTCCTTGTCCTGCTTGCTCTGCGCATTCCGACTCCTCTTTCACCTTTTTAAAAAGTTCAATTCCTGCATCTGAATAATAGAAATGACTTGGAGTCATTTAAACGATCAAAGGACCAAGTTACCCTGCATTTTTCACTAGCGCAGGGACAAACATTTGCGATGTTGACATGCGTTTTAAACGTATACCAATGAATATTTGCTCAGGTCCAGCCGTTCCTCCATACTCAAGCGGTATATTTTCAGGTAGAATGTACTCTTGAATGGAATCGTATCCAGACTCGTGGTAAACCATCTATATAGAAGAAATTTCGAGCCTATTTAAAAAATGGTATACATCCGAAGAATCCCTGTTTCCCAATCCTAATCATTACCAATTAATATGTCAGTGTACATGAATACCCTAAACAGCTTCTAAGGTGGAAGATTAATAGGTCAGTTATGTAAAAACATTTTGACGCCCTATTTTTTTTAGCATATCTCGATATTGCTCCTCTATCAACTCACTCTGGGTTCACTAAATAAATGAGTACTCACCCTATCGGTAAACGTTTTGTTCATAAAAAATTTGCTCAATCTAAAGAGAGTGTATATGAAGTTGCGTGCGTTGAGAACGTGAACGCTTTTAATTTCGAATGGCATGGTTATCTATAGGAATGGGAGAACCAAGATAAACATTTTCAGAGAATGGTGAACTCAAATAGAAGAAGACTGAACGAATGATTTCAGACATTTCCTATATTATTTGTGAATTCAAACTAACTAAATAAGAAACTGATTACGAGTCATTAAAAAAAATTACATGGGTCGAGATAACATTTGGGTCGTTAAAATAAATTGTGTCTGGTATTTTCGGCAGCACAAAGGTTACAAAATTTTTTATTATTATGATCCAAATTATTTTGAACCAAAATTTAACGAATTACAATGAAGCAATTAGCAAAGAGGGTACAAAAATACGTATCTGTTGTGCTGTACCTGCCAGTTGTTTGTCTTCCAAAGAAGACGAGGCGTCAACTTGGACATAAAAGTTAAACCAATATCTTTATAGTCGATAATACAGTGCACTTCCATTGAGTTAAAACGTGGGTCCTCAGCGTGAGTTTCCAATAGCCAAGTGAAAAACGTCATTAAACATTCCAGGCTGTACTTCTTCAAATCAATGGTACCTTAAACGTTTTATACAGTCATTGTCAATAAAACAATCGAAAATTAATCGATTGCTCGAAAGGTCCCTATCGACACATTTGATCAACTTGAATCACAAAATGAATATACTGCAGTTACCTGGCTTGAAGACGCACACAGTTTGGCCTTTGGCATCTTTAGGAGTAATGAAGTAGCCAATACTTGGAAATAATAAAAACGTTTGTAGTGCTAGTCACACCAATTAAGAGCGATTCAACTTTAAATACTTGTGATTTTGCCCTACTTGTTCTTATAAAAGTATTCCACGATCTCATCAGTTTCTGGTGACTGCTCAAACCACTTGTGATTGTATTTCCGTAAATCATAGTAGCTAATAATTCTTTTCTTGGTAGCCTCAATGTCGAATTGGCACACTCTCAGGAAGCGCAATATGAAATTCTCATCTACAAGAAAGTGTTTATTTTAGTACCCATGCAGATTTAGGAGAATAAAACTGTTTACCTGTATAATCTCTTGTTTCAGTTTTGAATTTTTCTTATTGCTTAACGTGTACACTCACTATACACTCTGGTCTATTTAATGAATGGCATTAGCAGAACAATGTTTTCCAGTAAAAACACCATACAAAATACACCTGCACAAGCATATATTCTCGATCAATTCAGTCCTATTGGCACAAACAAAAACAAAATCATATCCTCACGAATTTTTAGTTTAAAATACTAGTACGTACCTACTTATTATTTATCGAACTTGCCAGATGGGATTAAACAAAATAATTAGTTCCCGTGCTCGCTCTGGTTAAGTCTGGTATAGTTCTGGTTAAGTCTTGGTCTCCCCTCATAGTTCTCCGCCTAGGCGAGACTAAGGGGCGACCATAAACCTCTCCTCTCAAATTTGAGAGGAGGGTGAAGACAGATGTGGGAGGCTTCGAAAGGAGAGCCTCCTGCAACTGTCACAGTTCCTTCCTTCCTTCCTTCCTTCGGTTTCAGAAACAATTAAGGTATTTTCCCAAATTCATAATCTAGCACTGATCCTACCTATCCTTGCAGAATCGAAGCTGGTTTCATTGATCCACAGCCGTATTGCTTGAACGTGATCTATTTCTATATTGCTTGTCATTTTCATGCACATTTGTCATTATTTTCCAAGTTTCAAACATTTATCTTGTCCATAACTCATATTCGATCCAAATGAAACGCATTCGACGGATATCACGAAACCAACAGATGTCCACCAGACGCGTAATTCAAACTCCCTCGACAAATGGCAATGGAACCAGCCCACTCCTGAGGCGACCATGACGAGACACAACGACACACGTAGAAGTTACGCGAGCAATTGATTCCGAACCGAAATTTTAGAACCACGCTTCTCTCACTTTTTGTTCATAACCTTTTTTTCTTTTTGGTCCTTATTTTCTGTATGAACCCTAAGTTGTTAGTTTCCAATGAAATGTCTAGTTTTCTTTGGCGTCCGGTCCGGTCTTTTTGGAGGATATGGAAATCAGGGAATCGTTCCCTGGCAGTAGACCCCTATCAGGCCTCAATTAACTAAACGCAACACATGCCCTAAGGATATGTAGCCACCAGTTACACGAGTGGTTAAAGTAGTATTAAATTAATTCCTTGACCAATAAACAAGTATTTCGCGTGCGCATGAAACAGCCGCAACCATTAATTGTAATTGCATGACATTTGAGTATTGAGACATTTATCAAGTAGATTTTATTGAGACATCCTTGAACGAAATCATTTCAGCAATTTAAAAATTCACTTGGAACTCCTTTTTTTCTTTTTACGTTTATTTTTCTTCCTTTTAACCACTTTACCGTCTCCTTGGCCATTTTTCTCTGCGAATTCCATTTCTTGTTTCTCCTTTTTGAGAAGTTCAATTCCTGCATCTGAAAAATAGGAACGTTATTTGGACCTTTAGTCACGCAAAGGATCACTTTGATTGATACCAATAAATTTTACAAACTCAGTGATATGACAGAGCATAAACAGAGTATCATGAAGGATCTAATGCTATTTCGCTGCAAAAGACTACAAGCCTCAGAGAGAAAAAAACATTAAAATAATAAAAATGTCGATGTAATTGTAATTGCAATTTGGATGCTGGCATGAGTTTTAAACATACCACAGAATATTTGTTCGGGTCCAGCCGTTCCTCCATACTCGAGCGGCAAATTTTCAGGTCGAATGTACTCGAGGATGGATTTGAACCCGGAGTCGTGGAAAACCAACTGGAAACAGGACATAAGTCATGTCAAGACTATTTGTAAATGACATATGCATTCCAAGATTCTCGTCAAAAACACTGTAGTCTCTATTCTAACATAATATCACAAGCAGCCCCAAAGTGGCCTATAGGGGGAGGGGTCAAGAGACCAGCTAAGATCAAATATAAAATTATCACATTTGAGACTCGAGAATTCACTCCACTGTCGACACACTCTAGTTCACTGTGCACATGAGTACTCACCTTATTGAGATACAATTGTTTCACGAACATTTTGTACAAACTAAAGCTAGTGTACATGAAGGCGGGTGCATTGAGAATATGAAAGTTAATGTCGAGTGGCATGGCTACCTATAGAAATGGAGAGAGCCAAGTTAAAAAAAATTCAGCGTTTAATGACTTTAAATTGATCATGACTGTACGACTAGCACTAGTGAATCCCAACCTTTTTAAAAAATAATAAACGGGTTATCAGGCATTTTAAATTTTTTATTTCAGCCGTGACAAGATTTGATTCCTCACAACAAATCTTTTCTAATATTTCCGGGAACACCGATTAGTTTTCAAAACATTTTATTGGGTTTGCGCAGTCCATTTAGTCCAGAAATCCAGCCTAAACCCGTAAATTGTTATGGTTCAAATTGTTTTCAACTTAAACTAAACGAAATTTTCATCTATCTTGGTAGCAAGCGCAAAAATTATATTTCCAGTTGCTTTTTGCTGTGACGTTATTGCCGTACCTGCCAATCGAGCACTTTCCAAATGAGCCGAAGCGACATCTTTGACATAAAAGTCAAACCAATATCTTTAAAATCCAAAATGCAATGCACTTCCATTGAGTTAAAACGTGGATCCTCAGCGTGAGTTTCGAAAGCCCAATTGACCCAAGTCAGTGCGCATTCAACGTTGAACTTCTTCAAATCAATGGCACCTTAAACGTTTCACATATACAGCACATAATTCTGGTTAAACTCAGCAATCAAAGATTAAACACTCGCCCACAGAGAGTCTCTATCAATAATAATGAACAAATATTACGCGAAAATTAACTCTGAATTAGTTACCGAGCTTAATGACGCCCACAGTTTGACCGTTGGCCTTTCCAGGAATAACAACGTAGCCAACACTTAGTAATAATAAAATTAATTTGTGTCAATTTCTGAAATTGGTTCACACTCATAGTCAATTCCATGTTAAATGCTAGTGATTTTGCCCTACTTGTTTTTATAAAAGTATTCCACGATCTCCTCACTTTCTGGTGACCGCTCAAACCACTTGGGATAGGTTTTCCGTAAATCATAGTAGCCAATAATTCTTTTCTTGGTATCCTCAATGTCGAATTGACACCCTCTCAGGAAGCGCAATATGAACTTTTCATCTACAAGAAAACATTTACTTTTATTTCCCGTTCACATTAATGAGAATAAAATATCAACTTCAGTTC
>JAQGBY010006470.1:0-13062 GCA_034698785.1 Mycogona germanica
AAATTTCGATCCCGGGGTACTGGTCGTTCCCCCTCGCACAGTGCCTAAGCACCATGAGGGGGACGTAAGGCCTGTAGAGCGGTTGACTACAGTTGATAGAAACAAAAAATATATATATATATATCTGGGGAGCCTCTCAAGGTTGTTCAACAGTACAAGTATTTGTGTCTGCAAATGATTCCTAAGCTAACATGGAAAACCCAGATACAAAGGATGACTGGTTCAATGAATGCTAGGCTTAGATTAGTCCAAAGTCTATTAAACAGATCTACAAATAGAGTTCGCCTTCCGTTCGGCGCTGTCTGGGACAAAATTAAACGTCTAATTATATAAATGTTTATCGGAAATGGTGAATTCATCATTTCCGATTTACTATCACACAGACGTCCTATAAAAATCCTTATTATATAAATATATAGCTGGTGTAATATCTGATATGTTTATTATTCCACATGATGGTGCAAATGCTCCCTTGCCTTATGGTACAGGTGCCAGTGACATTTATTTAACAGTTAAATGTTTATTAAGATTTTAAGTATTTTAAATGGTCATTGTCTTTATTTTTATATTTTCAATCTATTATAAACAAAAGTCTCGTTTTTAACAGATGTAATGTCCCATTAAGAAAAGATATGGACGATTGTATGGAAAGCGAAGAAAAATGTCCAGATATCATATGTAGTACAAATGGTAAGGAAAACGTTTAACCGAAGTCCAAAGGACGTTGCTTGATACATATTTCTTTTCTGTCAATGTGCCCAGACAAAATAAGGCAAGGGGCACGGCATATCTATTCGTCTTTAATCAATAATGAATAATATTTCTCTTCCGTAGAACAAGAGTTTCCTACTGTCAAGGTGAGGTGTCTACAGAAGTGGGCTTATGGAGTGGAAATTCCTTGTGATAGTTGTATGAGGCACCAGGGCCTGTTAACATTTCCTGGATCGCAAATAACTTGCAGTCCAGAGAGTTCTTCCAGCTGTAGGTATCCTTTCAGGAAGATACAACCAGTAAGTGACCACCATTTCATTTATTTTACTTTTAATAATCCCATTTATGCACCTACTTCTGAAGGTCACGGGGAGGATGAGGAATCTTCATTCATCAGAATAACTTCCCCGGCCGTCTCGATTTGCTAATTACATGCTTGTGCGCATATGCGTCGCCACGAACGGAAATTCTCTATTAAGAGTACAAATTAGCGACTTGCAACATAACAGACGCGCTTGCAGCTAAAACTAGTTACGGTTAATTAAGTTTCAAGTCGACGATCAAGGGTAAAAGATCAAAACATCGACTACGTGACGACTCGGACGTACCATTCGAATTGGCGGGCGCCGATCACTACATCAATATTTAATGAGCTCATGGCAAGATTATAATATTAGTAAGCTGATAAGGGAAAAAATAAATTGCAGCACAAAAATGAACCAGAAACAAGAACGGAATCGGGCGATCAATACAATACATTATACGCAGACTGCAAATCCTTATTTACCCACCCAATCAACTAATTGTAGTCAATCGCGCTACAGACGTTCTGTACCCATCATGGTGCTTAGGCACTGACTGTGCGAGGGGCACACCCAGTACAACGGGATCGACTATTCAGATTCACACAAAATAAATATTGGTATCCAATAACCAACTCCAACTACAATATATATCGAAAGGTGGCGGGTGAAATCGATGTTCCGATTGACCTATGTTTGCCCGTGAAAGCAAAGTGTATTATTAAATCAAAGACATGATGATTTTAGCGTCTCCGGCCGTACGAGTAATTCAAAATTTATACTTTCATTTATTTGAATGACAGATAGACACATTTCCCATTTAGGGGGGGGGGTCATAGATACCAAACATAGATACAAAGATATCATCCATCTTGTAAGCTTCTAAGACCTCTGCGAAGTTGCAGTCTGCACAACAAATAGTAAATTTGCTTTAAATCATCGCGCGAAGTATACTTAATCGCAAACAGGACCATCTTGATTTATTAATTACAAGCGTTTGATGACGAGACGTCAAGAAATGGTATTATTATTCAATTGTCAACGGAAAGTTCATTTCTGACGATCACCTTATGAATGATTAATAATCCATTTTTTCTTTGTCGCTCGGTTTAGCTAAATCATTCTGCTCAACCCGATATTCAAGTCCAAGCCAATCACAAATTTCGCATTGACGAAAAGACTGTAAAAGATGCGGGGCCTTGTTTATCGTCATTTACCCAAGGAAACTCTGGCAACTTGGCATCTCTCTTTCAACAAAGCGACGACCCAACAATGGCTTTTAGCCATCAAGAAAGTTCCGTGTGACCTGATTTCGCCGCAGTCGCTCAACACATGTGCATACAAACTATTGTAAATACGACTTAATAACCAGCATCGATAACATTACTAATAAAAATTAGGTTTTTTATATCGGAAACATATATATAAATATATATATCTACATACATGTTGTGCCAATGTGCTATAGGATTGGTCGGTTATCTCATGGTACTAAAAAAAGATAGCAACCAAATTTGGCAAGTATCAAAAGGTGGTGCATTGCCAAAACGAACTTCATATTATAAATATATATATATCAGTAAGTCGATGTGCTGTCGGTTAAATTAAATCATTGGATGGAAACATTCGAATATTGCCTTGCTTTATACCCAAAGGTTGTGTAAATATAATTGTGTGTTAATAAACTTGCAAGTTTTTGTGTAACCGTCAATTATACTTATGACGCATGGTACGACAAATTTTCATTTTAAAAACGAGGGGGGATGGTAACAGTTTTTCAATTGAGTTTGTAAATAGAATTTACATAATTTATATTCTTGTCAAACATTTTTAAAACATAAAAACAATGTTGTATCCAAAATGATGTACCTGGCCCGCGGCTAGGCTAAGTTGTAATGTTTGTTGATTTTTGTGAAATATCAAAATTATTATTAAATGATGTTCCCAAATTAGGAAGCAGCCCCGACAGACTGAAAAAAAAACATTATTCACCATCGAAACGATTGCTTATTATTCGTTATTTTTATTAAAATATTTATAAAGGAGTGTTAAGTTGTACTCGTTCCCTCTCTTTATCAACAAAAATGTATTTTGACAATTGACGCATATCCATTGTCTGAGACCGAATCCCGGTGCGATGGCCCCGGGTTCTCAATAATTTGATTCTGCGGTGTACAGGTGAAAATGTGTCCCTCGCATAGTGATGCGAAAGTGTAGAGTTGAAAAAAGGAGCATACAAATCGAAATGATTTGAGAATATAGATCGAACTTCAAAATATACACAACACACTGTCGAAAAGGTCATAATAAAAAATGTCATAGGAATGGCTGGGTCACAAAAATGAAGCCTACATCTTTTGAAATTTATAAATGGATTCGGGAGATCAGTGGCACTCATCCAAGGGTGACATTTATACTTTGCACACAACAAGCAATGTTTTTTAAGGAGGTCCACCCTAAAACCTCTCCAGGGGAGGGGGGGGGAGCGACCCGGTAATTCAGCCTTGCCCAGGCTTAGTATACGCTGGTAGTGATCTTTAACAGGCACGGGTCCCACGGCTTTAATTCCATTCCAATGATAGGCGTGATTAGGAATTTCTCTAGCCCAAAAAATTGTGAAGTCTCGTTCGAAAACGGGCACAGATGGTGAATACGCTCACTACACCACTACGCCAAACGAGACTCCCACGAGCACATAAGTGGTTGTTAAGAGTTACAAGAGTACTAAAGGTGCTCAAAGTGATAGATTCAATTTAAATGGCCGCAAGAATCGCCATTTTCGAAAGTGGGGAAACAACCTCAGGTTCAAGTTCACAGGCAATTGAACCTGAAAAGAATTCACCTCAAACATCTTTATTGTTCCAGATGTCGTAGGCCACGGTTCTCCGCACTGAACACAGACCACTGTCGAATCTCACATCGTCCACACCTGGGCGAATGTGTCGATTTCTCAGGATGAACGCTTATATTTCAATTACATAGTCTCCATCAGCAGAGAAATTGGAACATAGTTTTGAAGAAGACATCCATCTGGGCTGAATGACAATCAAATGATCTTAATATTCACAGTATTCCACCTAGATGGAGATTTCAATTAAGAAATTATTTTTATCCCCCACACCGCAGGACTGTGGGGCAGTGAATTGACAGCAATTTTGTTGGAGACTCAAACTAGATATTCAGAATTTTTGGGCCATTTTCCATTTTACCTCGGAATATAAGCTATTCGGACATGTGCACATGACCACTGAGATTGTCTATTCGTGAAAAACGAATTTATAAGTTAGAAGATGTTGGTGAAAATATTAACGCAATTTATATTAAGATAACATTCGGCTCGACTTACTTGAGCCAAGAAATTCGATACATATCCATTGTATTTGAGTCAACTAATATTTATATCGATCAATATTAAAAACATTCATGAACATTTACAATAATAAGTCTAACACTTAAATAGCTCAGCATAACCTATGCTTGGGAGAAAAAAGCAAACTGTGTTCACAGTGCAAGTTAAAACCGCCGATGCCCAGCAGCGCGTATAAAAATTATTGAAATTGAATGTTTGGCAGGGGCGTTAAAAATAAAAAGGAGTTACGCCCATATGCGTCATGCAGCCATCCGAAAATTAATATCGTCGATTATCCTGATAGTAGTGGTGCTCCTGATTCTGCCCCCTGTAACTGCGTTGCTGAGCCTGATTGAAAGCCCGCAGTCGATCCTCCAACAGGGGATCAAATATGGCGAGCGGAGAGTGCTCCCCGAAATATCGCGGTTGGTTCGGCGAGTAAACCGCGGCGAACACCGGCGGCGAGGGCATGACACGGGGAGTGGTGGGAGTGGACGACGCGCCACCGTGGTAGGCCTGACGACCAGAGTGGAGGGAACGGGAGTCGGCGGACCGTCGTCGACCGTCGGGCAGTCCGGAGTGGTTGCGGAAGTCGGAACCGTTGCGGTGCCCGTCCTCGCGACCGTGCTGCTCGTCCTGTCGACGGTAGTAGGGTCTGGAGCTGGGTCCCGGTGTGACCTGCGGCGACGAGTCCGCCGAATTATTAAAGGTGCTGGGTCCGGCACGGGCCTTGACGTTGAGCTGGCGGCCGAACAGCTTCTCACCGGTCATGAGCTGGATAGCGTAGGGCACCGACACGTCGTGCTTGAAGTTGATAAATGCGTAGGAACGGCTCTTTCCCTCTCTGGTCTTGGGAATGTTCACTCTGGTAATGGGCCCTGCCTGCAATTTGTAAGTAGCATTAGAATTCTACCTACACTGAACATCTGCAGCAGGATACTGTACAATACACGACCTTCAAACGGCAGCAGTAAAACTCTGCGAATTGATCAGCACAGCCAGCCTAATCAATTCACGTATTTTTGGCGAAACAATATTTCTTTGTCTGATGTAACGTTTTCCCCGACAAAAAGTACTACTAGTAGCAAACAAGACAACCGAGATGTATAGAAAAATTGGTTACTTGACCATGTGCTTTGCTGTAACTTCTAATTTCAGGCTGCATAAATGCATGAATATGAGAGACAATATCTTCCCTAACCACGAGCACAACAACACCAATATTACAAGTTAATGTTACATGTCAATGTTAGTTTAAATCAATTGGCAAGAGCCAAAGGTACTGTACATGTACGTCTAGCCTAGGCCACATCTTACCTGTAAGAACAGCTCATACAGATGCTCGTCGGTCACTTCCTCTGCTAAATTACCGCAAAACAAAGTGTTCTGGTCACCCATGATACTCTTGGCACACCAACAACAACAATTAAAATAGTAAGAGTCAATATAATTTCAGACGTTGGGCTAGGCCTAGCCCAAGAAACGCAAACTCTTCAAACGACAAACATAAAATAGATCGAGATGGGCGATAGTATCGTAAATCTATCGATGGTTATGTCAATCGATAGCCACCCCTTATACTGGGACTAGATAAGGCGGTCTTCAGATCGGGTAAGTTGCACCGTTGCACGCGTCAATCGATGGAACCTAACGTGCGACTATCTTCAGTCTTTCTTCATAAGTTCGCATCAGTTTTCTGACCTATTAGAAAGTTTATGTTTGATTTGGCGTCCACGCTGGTGACTTCTTAACAAATATTCCAGAACCATTAATGTTAAAACCTGCCAATACCAAAAATGAACTTGCACGCTCTGAAAACCGCCAGGCAGAGGACTATCGATAGTCCTTTAATATCGATATTGTTGGTATCGCTCATCCCAATAACCGTAACGATTACGGTTATTGGGATGAGCGATTACGATTACTTTAAATCTTTGTTCACCAATGATCGAGCTTCAGAATTCGTATGAGTAACATTATTTAAAGCAGTGAAACTATAAATGTTTCCAGTGTTATTGCTTTTTCCCAGCTGCCGTACAATTGAGGGGCTGAAGACTTCTTTCAGGTTGTTGGGTGTCTTTCGGAATATCGTGATTGCTTCAACCCCTAAGTTGCCTCGCTCCTCGTCGAGCATGTCTGCGCCAATACCTAGAAAGGAGCGGTTGATTTGGATGGATTTGGAGGTAAAGATTCTCCAATTTTACTCATTGCAGTATTTCTCGCACATTGCATCTTATCATCTGGGATTCTGGCATTTTCTTTTCATTTTCTGATGTTGTCTCCACAAACCATAACCTTGACGACAGTAGCCTACATGTGAGGCACCCAAGCATGCACTGAACTTGTCTTCCTAACAGTTCTGCCTTTTTTGTACTTACCAATTTTTATGTAGATGACCGGCTTGGATGTCGATACAGAAAAGATTCTTGAGGTTGGTTGTCTTGTGACAGATGAGCAGCTGCAACCTCTTGGGAAGGTACGAAAACAGTATATTATTGTATCCTCATAGTACTCCATATGCGAAATCCTGCAACTACGTAAACCATCCATATGTGTGCGACGTTTAAAAAAAAGTCTGTATCATAGGATTATTTGTAAAAGTGTCGAGTGACCGAGAGAGGTTAATTGGTTTACGCGCTTTCTTTCGGAATAGAAGTAAAATCATGACCCGTACCTGTACGATATCGGGACGTTAAAGATCCCTTTCCTAGGTAGCCTAGGTTAGGCAAAAATTACCAAGTCGTCCTCTGGGGGGGGGGGTTAAGATATTAAATCACCGGTGCACCCCCTTAAACATTCATTAACAAATCGGGTCTCTGTCAACTCGCCTTTGACAGTTTCTCGTCATTCTTTAAACCTTTTAAACCACTCGAAAACTTGTGTGTGATAAATATTGATTTCCGTACACTTGTTTCAACAATCCGTAAGCTTTCGTGGCAGTTTTCCCAAGTTTCGCAAGAAACTTCACATTAACACGTTGCTCCATTTGAACGTTTAACATTTTTCCATCGAAGTGTGGGAGCAAGGTCTACTACAAACAAATGCCACAGACGAACTGAACGTTGCAAGACCTTTAGAATCACCCAGTATGTTGGGGGGAAAGATCACATGATCAGGGCATATGCAGTTTGTCATCCCCAAGCTCTCTGTTCGCCTGTACCAGGTTCAATCCAGGTATTTGTCACACCTCTTAGTTATGCTTGTATTAATGAATGATTATTTTTCTATTTGCAGGGTGTTAATATTATTGTTCATCAATCAAAGGAGACTTTAGATTGCATGAACGATTGGTGCATCGAACACCATGGGAAGGTATAGCTATTTAATGTTTCCTATTTTGTTTTATCTGCTATTTTTTTTAAAATTTTAAATCATTGAAGTGTATATTACTACAGACGTTTCTGTACCCCCCTTGGTGCTTAGGCACTATGTGAGGGGCCCATTTTCACCAGTACCCCGGGATCGAAAAATTGAGAGCTCATGCCGGGAATCGAACCTGGGACCACCGAGCCACAATCGGTCGCAATACCGACTGGGATACGGCGAGTCGTACTATATCAAAAGAGAGGATTTCGTGCTCTCAGAGATATTTGTTAAGGAGGTCCACAAGCGTGTTCTCTTTAAAAACCCCAGGAGACAACTTGGCAATTTTGCCTAGCCCAGGCTTAAACCTATCTTACGTGTCCGGTATACAAATTACTGCTAGTTAAATCGAACTTTATCTATATGTTAACTGTATCTATATGTGTCATCTTACGACAGTCTGGACTAACTGACGAATCACTGAAGAGCGTCACCACCGTTGAAATGGCCGAGGAACAAGTACTTTCCTACGTGCGCGAGCACACTGAGCCCGGGATATCACCCCTTGCCGGGAACACCATCTACATGGACAAGAGGTTTATTGAAAAATTTATGCCTGCCCTTCATCAGCACCTTCACTATCGAATTGTTGACGTTAGCACAGTGAAGGAGTTGTGTAGGCGGTGGTATCCTGAAGTATTTGAAAATGCTCCGAAGAAACGCTTCGTGCACCGGTAAGTGATGCATGCGAATATACCACCGTCAAAATCAAGTTACATTTCTAATTAATTAAAATGTCAATTTTGCGTAATGCTTTCAATGCAAAATCAACGCCTGTAATGCGGTTGACTACAGTTGATTGGACCAAAATAAATTGACAATTTATACAATTTCTGAAAAATAATTCATAGAGATCGATTTCTAAATCGGATATTGTAAGTTTTTGTGGTAATTCCTTTTTAAAAAATGCGAAATAAAGTAGTAAATTAAATTTTATTTATGCTTTACAGATCGCTTGATGATATACATGACAGTATTGCAGAATTGCTTTATTATAGAGCATCCATATTTAAAGGCTAGAAATCATTTTACCATTTTTACATTTTGTTTATTCAGTTATGACTGAACGCATGTTTCAAATTCGTCATTATTAAAAAAAAATTACGTTCCTTAATACCTGTGCGTATTGTCAACAACTTTTTTTAATTCACTGAAGTGTTCTGTGAAGTGTTCTGTCACAACAGGAAGATTCTGTACCCCTCTCAGTGTAATTGCGCTGGCAGTATGCTTAATTTTGTTTAAAAGAAACTTGCTTTGCGAAATTTTGTCCAACATTGAAGATATTTGCTATTAGTTTTTGTATTGTTTGTTGCACTTGCTTGGATGCTTGGTGAAAAACTGCGAGTTATTATTGTAACGCTCTTTTATTTATTAGTGTCTTAACAAATTTATTGTGATGATAAAAATACAACTGAAGCGCTTTTATAGTGTCATACCAATCAAAATCTAGGAGAATTGTCCTTAAAAAGAAGAGTAAAAATATGTCTCGTTAATTAAATATTTATTTCTTATCATTTTAATCTTCATTACATGTGGTTCTACTTCGCATAATTCAATTTCATTCTTAGCCAATCGGAAACCGCGATAATTATTAACCTGAAAAGAAATGGATAATTTGAACTTACTATCAATTGAATTAATTGAGTTGGGTACGACGAGTCGTAGCCCAGTTGGTTTAGCGACTGACTGTGGTTTCGGCGGTCCCGGGTTCGATTCCCGGCGCGGGCTCTCGAAAATTTCGATCCCGGGCTACTGGTCGTTCCCCTCGCATAGTGCCTGAGCACCATGAGGGGGACGTAACGCCTGTAGTGCGGTTGACTACAGTTGATTAGAAACAACAAAAAATGAGTGATGATAGATTTTGTAATGTTTAACGTTATGTCAGTTGAGTCTGTAGTTGCGTTCAAAACACTCGCTTTCGTCCAATATTCAAGTTCGATTGATATGATAATTTAAAATGAAGAGATATATATATACACTGTAGGTATAATCTTACCTCAAAAGATTACAAGCATCACCTTAAAATATTTTATGTATCGTGTATAAATATATAGAATAAATGTCGTCGGATAGTGCCCTTTCCTTGTTTGATATGATAAATATCTGGAACTCCACGATTTTTCGTGTTGTCCCTGGCGTTGGCCAAGCGTTCATCTCGCGCCTTGCCTTTTGCGACCTTGATGGCCATTTGTTTGTCGACCCGAAAACATCTGGCAATGGTGGCTGTGTTCGCCGTTAAACGTCCATTTGCAAATGGAGTCGTGGGTTTATATTGTTAACATTTTGACGGCCGCTGTCAAAGGGGACAGCCCTCCAAAACTTCAATGAGTCAATCCGTCGACAATCAGAGGCTAAGCATTGTCAAACTGCACAATGAGTGATTGACAGATTTTGTGACGTTTACATTATGCAACTTAGCAAGTCCGCCAAATGAATTGGGTTCAATTGACCGCACAATCCTAGAGGAAACTCGATTATGGGTTCTACCAAACTTTTACAATTGTTTTATTTTTTTGTGGAATAAGCACTTCACAATAGGCAATCATTTCCGTTTCACGATACGTGAGAATTTTGAAAGATAATTTAGATTTATTGATTTTTTGAAATTTGAAAAATGATAGAGTGCACATGAAAAACGCAGTTTTTTTAATCTTTAATTGGTCTATTGTTTTGTTTTATAGTTTTAATATTTTTGAATTTCACAATTATTTCTTCAATTACTATTAGCTCAAAATGAAAATGTTTATTAATGTGCTGAACATCTTTGAAATTCGTACACTGGATTGTAACAATGCATGATAATTATGACGTATTTAATCTCCTGTAATTATTTATCAATTATAAAATTCAAGAATTTATGAAGTATTAGGTTGCGTGGTCCGTCGTCAAGTAATTGTCGTCTTTTTTGGCAACCATTACCGCCTCATTACCATACCAGTTTCTACCAGTCGGAAATCGACACCCTTTGCATGTCATTAATTTTCTGTCCGGCTCCGTATATAGCAAGTGGCAAACATATTGAACCTCATAATTGTGAAAGATCGGTTGAGTCACGGACGTCACCAACTTCCTTTAATTAACGTTCCATTAAATGGTACTAAAGATGGTGCCTCCTGCTACGCTGTGTTACTGAGACACGAAATCAGGGTTGACCGCCTTTCATGGCCAAACTGCCGTCCATCTAATCTAATAATAGATCTTCCGTGAATTTTGGTAACTGCATCGGTGTAACTTCTCTCATAATTTCAAGATTAGCTTTAGTATTAGCAGTCAAGATGATTTCTTCTCGGTTTATGATATTCGCGTTTTTTGTGTTTGGTGTTATCGTTATACAAGGTAAGATATTTCATTTCGATTTGCAATTTTCGTTCATTGGTGTGCATGAATAGCGCTCCAGAATTGTTTATTTTTTAATTCACTGTAAATGTCTCTGTGTTTTGTTCGTGCATCAATAATGTCAGATACTTTGTAATTGCTGTTATGTTCATTTATGTCTGATTACGTGCGCGAGCAATCAATTTTCTGACGTTACAAAAAGAATTCTGATATTGTGTTTAATTTTAATTTTTATCCTATAATGCTAGACTTGAATTGAGTATTATTACGATTACTGTAATCGATGAAAACATGAGATAATTCATTTTATGATATTTTAGATTTTCTAATTTAACATGCGATTTTGAATACCTCAGTCATTTATAGGTATAATAAATCTTTTCATTCGTTTAGATAACCTGAATGCAACGCAGATCGTCAGTATGACATCTTATTTTCCGGAAGTTGAGCAGGACTTCAGCCGAATAACTTGGGATCATGCTGTTAACAATCGTTCGCATCTAAATACGTCACTCGATGGTTGGTAATTTAATCAAAGAAAGTTATTTAAATTTGTAAGCCAATTTGTGGCAAACTATCTACTAATTTTTATAAACTTGCAAACTTTAACATAATAAGATTATTTTTGGTGATCCGGAAGGCTGTCAAAAATCCAAAAATATATCTGAAAATTCTGAAAATTACCTATTAATTGTAAAATTCATATTTACTTTCCCAGGCAATTTGATGATGTTGGAATGCGACATTTCCTTGGGTTACATTAAGGATCTTTATTCACGGCCCAAGATACCAATCATGGCCCATCCGCCTGACCAAGTTTCCGACATCAGCTTCGAAGATTGGCTGGACTTGGTGATCAAGGCCAAGAAACGAAAAGGGATTAAGCTGGACTTTAAGAACATAGAAGTGGTGGAGCCGTCGCTGAGATTCTTAGAAAATTCCCGATACAAGGTATCAAAATTTAATTTTTGTGTTTACGTTAATATCGCCTTGACACATAAACATTCCAGTCGACGTACACAAATACTCTGCAATGGAAATATATTTCGATCTGTTGTGCATATCAAACATAAACATTTTTAACGACCTTGATACATAAAACAGGTGAAAGTAACGTGCGTTGCAGGTGAAGCGTAATCAGCTATTTCATATAAAGAACTAAATCTGAAGACGTTGACAGTATTGTGAAAAGGATTAACCTTCACCCAGTTAGAAATTCACGTCCTTGGACTAGTGTTGTCAAAATAGGTATTGGAGTGGAATTGTGTCGGAGAGGAATTAAATTTAATCGTGTTGTAAGAATAATTGGGTGTCAAATTGCGCACAACATTTTGGCACACATGACAACTCATTGTTTTGCTGGATGACATTCGTAGAGCATTGTGCGTTTTTTTGTTTGTGGCTCGCTAACACGCAATTTAGAAACTGAAAAATTTCAGTTTGGAAATATAAACATTTTCAAACACTAAAATACTCGTACTTACAATAACCGGTCAACCCCCTTAGCAAACAATTATTAATAAGAATAACATGCATTAATTTAATTTGTGATTTGTTTTTCCCCTAACGCGTCATTTAAACCGGAGGATCTTGATCGCATACGAGGCCAATCTTCTCCGGTCGCGTGAACTTATTTGTTATTGTTTATTTTTATTTGCTTTATTTATATAAATTTGTTATTTCGCGACCGGAGAAGATCCCCTCGCATGCGACTAAAATCCTCAGATTTAAATGACGCTTAAAAAGTACGAGTTTGTGTCCCTGATTTTTCAGTACATTTGGGTTCCATAATTACGAAAAATAGGTAAAAGCTTCGTATAATCCAAATATATTGGTGTTGTCAAAATAAGTTTTTATCAGAAGCAGTGTTTGATCAGCAACTCGTTTTCCTAAAAACCTGAATGTAAATTTAGAAAATATCTGAATTTTTTTTTTTTTTTTTTTTTAATTCACTGAAGTGACGGATCACAACAGGAAGATTCTGTACCCCTCTCAGAGCTT
>JAQGBY010006471.1:0-13061 GCA_034698785.1 Mycogona germanica
CAGCTGAATCATGATTGTGCCTTTTTCGTGGGCGCAGTGATTCTCAAATACTGAAATTGGGGACTCTGAGGAGACCAAAAATCGAAGTTGATTCCTCAACTTCATTCTATGGTCAAATCCATGACGAAAATGTATTTACCCTCAAAACGCACTTGATTGTGCGCTTTCGCAGATGACGTAATTTGATGTTGAGAATCACATTTGAAAGACCAAAATGTGGCCCCCTGAAGTACTGTTTCCAACAAATTTCTCTGCTAGCTCTATTTACTCCATCCGAACACTGTACTGTGTGTAGCATATTTCGGTGCTCGTTCGCAAAATGCCACGCTTCAAATTAATTAGCGATTGCATGATTAATTAATTCGCTTTTACCTGTTTATAAAATCGACAGCCATTAGTGTGTCGCTCAATGGAGAAGCAATTTGCGTCGAGCCGTTCACGACGCACAGAACGAGGCCGGGTCCCGTACAACGTTATGCTTTCATACCTAATGCGTATGTGTTGGTTGAGGTGGGTGCGGACCCGGCACTGTGTCTGTGTGTGTGTGTGCTGTGTCCCGGGCGCGGAATATTTAACGACAGACTTGTTCGACACTTGTGTTTACATTACGCGTTTGGTGTGTGGTTGACACAAAAAATGGGTCGCTCAATCGCTAGTGTCTGGCTCCGGCTCTTCTATTCAACATACTGTAGGTCGACCGCAAATGATTCGAGCCACCAAACCGCGTTGGGTGTCCATTTTCGAATTGATCCATTCAAATTCTTCATCACCTTCAATCACCAACATCATTTGAAGCAGTTTCATCCAACAGAGAAATTATTTGGAGAAAAACATTTGATGTGAATGAAATGTGAAAATTGGGGAAATTGTGAGACAGGCTCCTACTAGGTGTAGCAGAGCGGGACATACTAAAATGGTTCAGGAGCTGCATTGTAGATGTGACTCGTACTTCAACTCCTATTTACCCAGAGTGTGTCGACAGTGGAATAGCCTAAATGAGTCTCAAGTCAAGAGCCTATTAGGATAGGACAACCACACCTTTGCCCTTAACTGGTCATTCGACCCCCGCCATAGGCCCCATCCGGGGCTGCTTATGGGTACATATTGTTATTGTTATTGAAGATTTCGAATTTAACATTTAGATTCTCAACTAATAAAACGTTTTCTCGGCCAATCTTAATGCAAATTTAAAACCAGATTCTTTGTTCAGAATTCGAGAGCTCACCAACGGCGTAACGCAGCGCCACGAAATTTACATTGACTGTTACAATTACAATTTGTACCAGCAGCAGCCCCCCAAAAGAGGAGCCTATGTCGGGGATAAAAAAAGAGTAGTTGGGAGACAGAAATTCACTTATTTTAACAGGCTCTGGATAGTGCCGCAAAATCTGAGGTGCACGCAACTTGTTTCAGGATAATATGTTGCTGTGGTCGTGAGTTTTCTCCATGACAAATGGTTCTTGTCTTTCTCGAACGGAAGAATTCCAGGAGTATGTTGCAAATTTGACGTTTTTGCTTTAAGACGGTCTATTGTCAATGTATGGAAATTTAAAATGCAATTTTGCGGAAAGAATGTGCGAGGAAGGTTGACGTGGCGAGAATAAATGGCATCTGCATTTTCACGACGCCAACGAAGAATTTCAGTCAATCTGCAAAGCAAACATTTGAATCACTCTTTGTAGGGTTTGACCTAGTAAATGCGTGCAAATCAAATATTCCGCATTAATTAATATTATTAATAATTTATTACTCATATTCTAGGATATTCAGTTTTAATGTTGCTGCAGAGATTCGATGAAAAATTCAAAATGATGGCGATAGAAAGTCGTCCATATTGAAGTTTCCTCGAGCTGGGCGCACGAATTCAGTCAGCCATTTTCATTTTTCATTAACTTTTTGTATTGTACAATATTTGTGTTTTCTCTGGAGTAGTTTTCCGAGTTCATTTCATTTCCGCCGCAGCAGCGCCCCCTGTCGACTGGAGGGATTCAAAAATTCCATTCGGGTTGTCGTCAGCGCGCAGCAGGCGGCGCTGTATATAAATGTCCCTACTTTGGGGGATTCGGCCATATTGCAATGCTGGAGTGGGGTGAGGGGTGCTATTTTTGTGGCCAGGTTAAGTTAAGAAGGGTAGTTCGAAATTTAACCTTATTCTGATATAAAATTGGGGGTTGTGTCCGGGACAGGTCGGACGAAAAAAGACGAACAAGAGTTGGCGATAACTCTTCTAATATAATAAAAGTAAACTATTATTTAAAATGGACAAAATTAAACTGTAGCTGTAATTCTGTTGAAATATTATCCGGTTACGTATAACATTGTTTCGTTTTTGATTTTTTTGTGTAACCATCAATTTTAAGAATTTTTACATTTCTCATTTGAATTCTTTGCTTAGTTGCTTGAGGAATTTCAGTTTTAAAAAAAATAACCGAACATAGTTTGGAGCTATGAATTCAATTCATAAATGGAGCCATTCATGCGCGTTTCTTGAATTTTGCAAGAAATCTTTCATCTTTCAGGGCAAGTGATTTTATGTCTTGGTCTCAATGGTCTTTAGAGGGTATTCTTGGTCCACTCCAAGATTGTGTTTCTTTCTTTCGTTCTTATTGGTTGGCCTCGAGCTGAGAATGATAGCTGTTCAATTTTATATCAAAAATATATTTTTTCGATTGGAAGTTGTTGATGTGTGGGCTGTAGGCCATTGCCTCTATAGGGATTGGCAAAAAAATGCGGTTTTGTTCATAATATTGCGCCCACTCTAGAATAAATCTATCTATCCATGATCTCAGTCTGGTGGCATTTTATTTTATGATCCTGGGATGTTCTTTTTTATCCTCTCTCTCGACATTTTGTTTGTTCTCGTACAACGTTTCGTAATTTACTGTCTTTTTTAAAGAGTGGGGTAGACTTAGACATTTTCGCTGTCTAGTATCGTCGCGCCTGAATTGATGCGGATGTCTGACCGCTTCATTTTTGTCCGTTTCAACTGAATTGTTTGCTAAATATTCAATAATTATGCTCCCAGCAAAACAAGTAGATGATTATTTTTTCTATTAGTTATTATGTCGCTTGAAAAATGCTTTTATAGCAAAAACAGTATTCAATATTATCCAAGTGTTGTGACGATTGACCACTAGATGGCGCCCTCACAGTTCATTCCATGACAATACGGCAGATCCCGCCATCTGTTGGACGATAGCGGAACCATAATTTTTGATAATGTGAACACTGCAATCGACGTGAGACGCGTTTATACTTTTGTTTCGTGACCGCTATCTGGTGTCAACTTAGGCCCCTTTATGTCTAACGCGCTCATCCATTTCGCTCTCCCACTTGTGCGCAGCTACAAAACCCGAGTAGCCAGCTAATGGCCAATATTGAAAGTTTTTTCCTCAAATCACCACCCACAATGGGTCTGGAGATAAATCCTCAGCGGAATACTTAATTATGTTACATGTTTTTAAGACATTTTATTAGAAGTAAAATATTTGAATATTATTTTGAAATGAAATTATTTAATCAATGTTTTATTGCGTGGAGGAACACAATTTAGTAAACATCAAGTAGGCCCTGTTTGGATTAGCAGTTTTTATATTGTTATGATACTTGATCACGAACACGATTGTACCCTACTACGTTTGTGTTTATTTCTGAATCGATATTGGGAGCGTATAGAATTTCGGTATTGCTGCATGACGTCATTTGTATTTAACGTTACGCCGGATCACTTAATGATTAACGCCATCAATGTCAATTGGTATTAGATATCAAGTAAGCACTACTCTTTTTTGGCAACATACAAACAAAATGGCAGCAGGTGTTTGGCGGTGTTTTTCCTAAGAAAAAGTTTTTCCGACATCAAATAATTAATACAGGATTTCGAGTTGCAATCGCGCTTGCGGTGATCTCGAGACTTTTTAGGACAAGCCGCAACTACAGGTATTTATTTTGTCCCAATCAACCTATACGAGCCCCCTTGTTGTCACCACTATACTGTTTTGACTACGCTTGTTTACTGGTAACCTTGGCAACGCCAGCGTCTTGTCACTCACGTGGGACTGTGGGAGGGAAAACCCAAAATGGCTGATCCCAAATTTTGTCACGCTATGACCAACTTGAGTAAGTAAAACTGACAAAAAATGTATTTTAGTTGACCACCTAGAGCTATGTCCATGGGGTCATCCGTCTCAGCAAGCGGAACCTCGACACTCCACTCCCCCTGATCCGGAAGCCCGCAGCTAATCTTGCCTTTTCGTGAAAGTTAAAGAGGGTGTTTTTATAACAAAATAATGGATGTTTTTATGTCTAAACACTTTCAGCACGATTACCAGACAATATTTCCCAATGACAGAGAGATAAATAAAAAGGTTTGGTTTCATCAAGACGGCTGACTCCTCTTTGTGGATGCGATCCGAGAGCTAGATGATTTTCTCAGCGTTGAGTTACTCGTGGTCAATAGAGTCCAGTACGAGGGACGAAAGACTCAGCATTGAATTGGTATGTCTTACTGACAAAAATACTTAGTCACTTTGCAACACCTGCGACACAATTATCACTTATTTAAACTGGGATTAACTCATGAGTGTATATTAAAATAAACTGAAATTAGTTCGAAATCTAAATGTAGTTGTACTGGCGTCAGTACGCAAGACGGAAGACTGCTCAAGACCGGCCAAATTGTACTTGAGAAACACGTCATACGAACTAAAAATAAGAACAATAATTATTGTCGCCGATCTCTGATTGTCATCCAACAATCTCTTTTTCGCTCTGTGATAAAAAATAAGAACTCTCCTTTCCATAGGGCAACTGATGCTTACATACATTTTGTATACGACTCTGTAGCAGGTATAATTTAGACCTTTTGCTTCAAGCAAACAAATTTTTGATTTTATCTAGCTACTTGTAAGTTGTATCAAAACAATTTTTGTATCGCAAAGTTGGTTGTTTTTAATACACCAATCTGCTAGAATGCGAAAGTTGTCATGTTGTTTAATCAAAAATGAATTGATTTCTGATGTATATTTACGGTATTTTCAGGTTTTCGGATTTTCATTTTCCTATTGCCGGACCGTGTGAACTGGTCGTCGTTGTTGCCACCGCCACCATGGTGCAGGTCAACTGGGAGATGCTGCGTGCAGTCAATGTGGACGAGATCGGCGATGATGACATGTCTGGTGAGCTGTTCCAACAGCTCAGCGAGGCAGATGTGGAGGAGGAGAATGACGTCAGCAAATTGCGTCTCCTGTTTCAGGTGGCACAGGCCGTCATGCAGGCAAAGTCCGTGCAGGCTGAGGTGGCGCTGGAAGAGCTTGCCAAGATAGCAGACGACCATGGTGCCAACACGCAACACAAGATGGTGGACTCCCTGTCCGCACAGGTGACAAAGCTCAAATCCCAGCTGACCGATGAACGAGAGCGGGGTGGCAGAGGGAATGAGGGGGAGGTGACCAAACTCCGCCAGACCATTGAGCGCCTTGAAACCGAAGTTCGGGAGAAGGACCGTCAACTTTCAGTGGAACGACGTGAAAATGAACAAATGACCACCCGCCTAGAGGACATAGAACGTGAACGTCGGGAGTCAGTACGGGAGATGAGTCGGCTGAAGGATGAACTGGAAGACTGCCGACAGATGACATCACGTAGTGGCCACCTGGATGACAACGATGATCAGCAGCATCATAACAAGCTGGCCGATGATCACCGCTCTGCCCTGCGAGAAAAGAACCGCCAGATTGGGGAGCTTCTGGATGAGGTGGAGTTGTTTGAACAGCAGAATGCACAGTTGCAAAACCAGGTGGCCGAGCTGCGTGACAAGCTGAGTGATGCCACCCTGCAGCTGGACCAGGCAGCTTCAGACTATATCCGACTGGAAGGAGCCACACGCCTGGCAGAGGAACATGTCAAGCAGGTTCAACATGAGAATGAGCAGTTGCGGATACACTCGCTCGATTTGGCTGAGCAGCACCAATCCAGAATTGGAGCAGATGATGAGATCATTGCTGCAGTCAGTCAACGTGTAGAGGAGTGGAAGGCACTGCTGGTGGAGAAGGAGACCACCATCCTGCGACTACGCAATGAGACAGTTCACCTCAATGAGTCATTGGCACTGAGGGGTGGAACTGCCAGTGCTCCTGCAATTGGTCTTCTGACTAAGGCAGTGGATGAACGTGACAGGAATGTGGCAGATCTGAAATGCCAGTTAGAACGAGCAACACATGATTTGGAGGAGAGCACTGCCTGCATTGAGAAGCTAAGGAACAGTCGCGCCAATGAGGGTGCCAGTGAGTGGCAGAGTATGCAGATCAAAAGCCTACAGTGTAGGTTGCTGGACCGGGAGACAAAGGAGAAGGAGATGGAAGTGCGAATTCGTGATGCTGAAGAGCATGCTGCTCTCAAGGATGCAGAGTTGGCTGATACACTGGCCAGACTGGTGCTATATGAGCGGGGGGAGTATGGTCTGGAGGAGGCAGTGTGTGAGATTAAGGAGCAGAAATTGCAGGTCCAGGTCCGAGATAAACAGATTGTTGAGCTAACCCGTGCAGTCAATCAGGCCGAGCTGGCAGTGGGGGAACTAGGTGATGAGAATGATGCTCTGTATGATAAACTAGGTCTGGAACGTGGGCTGTTGGATCCAGGAGAGCTGCGGGCACGTGTTGCCGCAGAACGGAATAGGGAGAGGGCACTGAATGAAGTGCTGCAACGGGAGGTGGCTGGTTTGGAGGAAGAGCGGCTGCAACTCAAACGAGAGGTGCGCAAACTGGCACAGATCCTTGGACACCGTGCATCTAAATATGGACTAACTGCTGATGATGCCACTAAACTACGAGCCTATGCTGATCAGTTGGGTATGCGTGGCAGTGACCAGGTACAGGTTTTTTCTGAGACTGCCAGATCATCTGAACAGGCCACCCAGATGCAGGCAATGTTTCATGAAGTCGGCCAGCAGGTTCGTCAATTGCAGACAGAGTTGGAGAGCACTGGCAAGCGGGTGATGGTGAACTCTGATCTTCCTGGTGTAGTGATGACCCTTTCTGATGAGGACAAACAGTTGTTTAATCTTTTGAGGATTTTTCAGGACACCTGTCCTGAGGAGAATTTTGCTGGCCAAGTACGTCTTCTCAAGAGATTGCTCCTGTCTGATATCAACAAAGTTGAGGTTAAATTGCATGGAAAGGGAGATCCTGAATCAGACCAGATAAAAAATGTGTGTGATATTGGTGGAGAGCAACCCCTGGTACTAGATAGTGATATTAGTGAACCAATGGCAATTGATAAAGATATCCCTATGCAATCAAATGTTACTGGAGTGAGCAGTGCTGAACAGAAGAAAAATGAGTTGAGCAGTCTATCTACTACCGCTGATGTTATGTCACAAGTGAATACTCGCATGATACACTATCTGCACAACCTGGAGAGCTCTGCTGTAGATCCAACTGTAAAATTAGGTGGAGTGGACCAGGTGGACAGTGGTGATAAGAGTATCCAGATAGTCAAATCTGAGAATGAGAAATTACGTGCTGAGCGAATGGAGAATGAGGTGAGACTGGAGGAGCTGGAACGGCTGGCAGCCAGCCTGGATGCCAAGCATGGTGAAGACCAACTTCGGACTGAGCTGATGAACCTGTCACGTCAGTTGACAGTAACCAGGGTGAGTGAATGCAACCTCTTACGCAAGTGCTCATTGTTGCTTGAGAGTGAGAGTCAGTTGCGTCAGCAATATGAGAGCAGCACATGTGAGATCCTGGCCATGCGTGGTGCAGTGCAACATCGTATTGGCTATCTGGAGCGATTTAAGGACATGGCTATCTTCAAGATTGCTTTCCTGCAGAGGGCACTGCAATCCAGCGTACCAGCTATTGAGTTAGACACTTGTCGGAGACAGCTGGAGGACATGGCAGCCATTCACCGGGAGCTAGTGCTGTCCAGGGTGTCTGATGATGGTGGTCCCATCACTCGGTCATCTGCAAGCCAAGAATGTGATGAACAACTGATGGTTGAGTTGCAGGCCACCAGGGAGAGACTGTATCTCCTGGAGGATGGATTGCACAAAAGGATGGTGGCATCTGCTGGTGGAAATGTAGAGGACAAGCGGGTGGCACTAATGGAGCTGAGTGTGACCAATGAGAAGCACCGTGCTGATCACATATTGTTGCAGTTGGATGAGCAGCGCAGCACAGTGGACAGGTTGAAGGAGCGCAATTTGCAGTTGGAGGAGAAGGTTGCACAGTTGACGAAGCTTGGCTTTGAGCAGCAACATGCTGAAGTGGATCTACGTGCCCAGCTTGAAGGGAGTGTGGCACGGGCTGAGCATGATGTAGTACGACTGAGGTTGGAAGAGTTGCTGGCCCAGGCAGCATTAGACAGGTAAGCTTTTCGAGGGGATTGGTGCATCTTCTATGTTTGTACAAACTACTCAAAAATTAATTACAATATACTGTATACCTGCAAGCAGCTCTATTGTGGCCTAGGGATGTCAAATTGCCATTTAAGGGCAAAGATTAGGATAACAATGGATGTTGGTGTGTGTTTGGGACGACACCAAAGAAAGTAACAGTCATTACCTCATTAAGTATAAGTCAAAAAACCTGATGTTCCAAGTTTGTCAGCCATGAAATACATCTTTATCAGTTCTAAAAAATAGTTCTAAAATAATTGTTACTATTGAGCTTCTAGTCTATCATGCTTCTAGAGCAGCCTTGAAACCAGTCATTTATATTATTCATTTATAAATTGAATTTCAATTAAAATGGGAACATGAATCATTATAAATTACAAAAAATAGTTATAAAATAATTGTGACTATTGAGTTCACCACTCATTCAAATATCATGCTTCTAGAGCAGCCTTGAAACCAGTCATTTATATTATTTATTTATAAATTGAATTTCAATTAAAATGGGAACATGAATCATTATAAATTACAAAATGTTTCAGTTTAAATGAAAATGAAATTCGATTTTATAATTTTTTAAAACAAAACCACTTTTTTGCAGGGAGGAGATTTCTCGTTTCCGTGAGCTGGTGGATGTAGCAGAGAATCAAATTGGGGATGTGGAACTGCGCCGAGCTGCTGCCGGCATGGAGGTGACAGTGCTACGTCAGAACCTGCTGGATCTACAGACAGCCAGCGATGAGAAGACAATTGTGGGCAAGGTGTATCGTCAGTTGGTGGGTGTGCAGATCAGTGAGGCAGCCCTGCAGCACAAACTGGCCAAGTGCCAGAGCCAACTAGATACAATAGAGGCACTCTGCTTGCGCCTGGAGCAACGCTGTGATGAGAAGGACCTCCTGATCCATACTGCCACTGGCCAGGCCAGCATCACCATCAATAATCTGCGCAACAAGAACCGCCAACTGGTTTTGCGCATAGCAGGTGGGCATGGCCACCAAGACCAGCTAGCATCCACTTTGCTGCAGCTGCAGACCAAACGACTGCACACTGAGCATGAATTGAAAGAAGCGAGAGAGCTGCGTTTCTCTGCCGATGAAAAGATAAAGGAATTGGAGATTAGGAATGGAACACTAGAGGAGGTAATATTGAAGGTTAGAGAAGGTGGTGGTGCTGAGGAGATCAAGATGTTGGATTGGCATGCTCGATTGATGGAATTGCGGGTGTCGGAAATGAAAAAGTCTCACCTGCTGGAAAAGCTGAACTTCGAGATGGAGTGTAACAAAGAGATGACGAGAAAGCAGGAGGTTATGATAAACTCACTGGAGGAGAAATTGGCTCGTCAAGAGACAGAATATGACCAACAGGTAATGAGCTGGGAGAGCCGGGAGCGGGAGCTGGAGGTGGCCTTGTCTCTGTTGGAGGAGCAGTGCCACCCATCACATCTGGCTGGATCAGTCAAGTTGCCAGTGGTTGATGAACTGTGCCAGACTAACACCACCCCCATACAGAATGTTGTCTCACTACCTGACCATGGACAGGAGAACTGGAATCTCAAAAAGTCACTCAGCGAGTCCAAAGAGAGAATTGTCGAATTGGAGAGGATTGTGCATGCCTGTGATCAAACAATTGCTCAATTACAGACTCAGACCACCTCAGCCACCAAATTACGCCAGGAGTTGCTGGATGAGGTGGCCCTTGGTAAGACAATGTCTGATGACATTCTGTTCTGGCATACAGATCGATCGGCCAGAGTGGCACAGTCCTTGGTGGCCAACATGAAGGAGCGCCTGTCTCAAAAGGAGCAGACTGTGCACAAGTATGAGGAGTTACTGGAACAAGTTCGTGCTGACATGACAGAGATGAGCCGGAAGCATCAGCAGGAGGTGGAATCACTGCGGGTGCAGATGCTGGGCCAGGCAGATGATGCTGTGCAGGCCCTGCGCCATAGCACCCAGGAAGAGTTGGAGCGGGCACAGCGCATGGCTCAGATTCCTGAACAGATCGCCAAGATGAATGAGCTGCGAGAGGTGGCCATGCAGCAGGACAATGCCATATCTGTACTTACAGATAAGTTAAAATCATCCTCCAAAGAGATCAGACATTGGCAACTGAAGGTAGAGGCCAGTGCCAAGGAGCTGGAACAGGAAAAGGAAAATGGGAGACATGAATTGGAGGCCATTGTTGAGAAACTGGAGAAGGAGATGCAGGTGCTGCAGGGTGAGAACACAGACAGGGAGCGTGAGTTGGGTGAGGTTCGGGCACGCCTGGCTGAACAGGCAGAGCTGCTTAAGGCAGCACCAGTTCCATCCATGCGCCAGGCCATCGCCCACCTGCGTCTGGAGATCACCAAGAAGGAGAAACAGATTCAGGCATTGAGTACCTCATTGCTTGAACTAAAGGGCACCATGGCAGATATGGCTGGGGAAACTGTGAAAGCTAAGTCCGAGTCAGATAGCTCACCAGATCATCAGCTGGGAACACTGCAGGCAAGATTAGACTCGCAGGTGGCTGAAATTCGTCAGCTCAAAGCAGAGCTGAGACGGCGTAGCGGTGGTGGTGTGACTCTGTCCGAGCTGCAGAGAAATTTGGATCACCAGCTGGTGGAAGCTGATCAGCTGCGTCGTGAGAAGGGCCACCTGGAGGAGGTCATTCGTGAACTGGAAGCCAAGGTGGATCGGATTCGGCGCACTGAGGAGGCAGATGTGCTGGAGGTGACTGTACTGCGAGATCGAGTGAAAGTGCTGGAGGATCGACTGGGACAGGCTGCACCTGCCGAACGACCTTACGAGCGACAGGTGGCACCCATTGAGCAACACAAGGTGAGATTTCCTAGTCAAATCCTTTGGACATTTTTACTATTAATATAAACATTTTGCAACCAATTTCTCATTATTGTGACAATTATTTGGGAAAACGTATGCAACTTCCATAAGGAATAGATTTTTTTAAAATGTTAATGAGGGTCACCGGTGATTGAGCATCTTATAATGGTAGGCCACCTGGATATTTTGCCTAACCTGTCGTGCAGGTATGAGTCATTATTTTACTTCTATTCTGAAAGAAGGCATGTGAGGGAATTTCTCTTGGCCGAAAAATTCCGAAGGTGTCGGCTGGAATCGAAACCGCGATCACGGGCCACGAGGAAAACACGCTATCCTCTCGACCACCGATACTTCTAGGAATGAAATTATTACTATAAAAAAAATCCTTGAACACACTGATTATTTTTTCCACAAATTTTCTCATCTATTTGCGTCATGTGGATATTAAAATTGCACAATAAATTTATATATACTTTTGATATCACGCTGTTGACTCAAATATAAAAAATGCCACCTAAGAAAATATTTTTGATTGGATTCGATCGCAATTTTTCTAGGTGTCTCATCAATCTGTTATTTTTTTATTCGTAGTTGGACGCGTTCAGCGCTTGGGACGAATCGAAGCGCCTCCAACAGACGATCGCCAAACTTCGTGACAAGTTGTCGGAACGTGACCGGGATGTGTCCAGGCTGGAGGCCAACATAATGACCTATCGTGGAGTCATTGCCAGATTGGAGAAAGCGAAATCCGTGGCCGAGAAGAAGTTGAAAGAGGCGATGCAATCTGGTGGTGACAAGGGGGATGGTGGCATCGCTAGCGATCGCAGCACCACTCGTGTGCATGATATGCACACCAAGTGTTTTCAACTGCAGCAAGAGGTGAAGCTTAAATATTTCATATTTATATTATTGCATTTTTTGCTGTTTTCGTTCGTGTGGTATTCTAAAAAAAATGTTCCATCAGTCCAGGTCTAAAATCGGTAATAAAAATTGGAAGATAAATCGTGCATTGTTTATGGTTGCAAAGTTGTTTTAAAATATGATAATATCTTGACCATTTCAGGTGTCTTCTTTGAAGCAGAAATTGTTCAACGAAAAGGATACCATTATTCAGGAAATTCAAATAAAGAATGAATTTTTGTCCAACAAACTTAACAGTGTCACCCAGTTGTGGAATTCGGCATCGATTACTGAATCTCCTAGGAAGGTAAGTTCAAATAACTTTAAATTTGTGAGGTGAGTGCCTTTTTAAGAATTATTTTTGTGGTCAGACAATACCCGGACAACGTCCATTGTCCACCAAAGATGGTGACCTACGTGTTCAGTCATCGAATGTCGTACAAGTATCATTCCTTTCGTCACTGTAACTTTCGGATTATGCCGCCAAACTATCTAGCTTTGTGTATTTAGTAAAAAGCATTGGCTTAAAATTTTTCAGATGTCAAGTGTCCTAGCTGAGGAAATGCAGAATCTGCGCTCGCGTGAGGATGCTCACCAGAAAGAGATTCTTCGGTTGTCTCAGGAGAACTCGGGACTCAGCTTTAAAGTTGAGCTAATTCAAACCGAACTGCCTCAATACAAGGAGCGGGTTGTTCACTTGGAACGTTACATAGATCTACTGAAGAGCGGCACTGGTGGTGATAAGGCCAGTTTACCTTCAGCACGATCTACGTCCGATTCCCCTAGGAGAACCAGAGTAAGATTGAGAGGACATCCATTTTATTGTTAAACATGATTTTTATTTTTTTTTCAAAATTCGTATTGATGAAACAGTAGAAAAATTAGATTTATCAATGTATTTCATGTTAAAAAATAATCAATGATGATCTGTCATCTGGCTCAAT
>JAQGBY010006472.1:0-13061 GCA_034698785.1 Mycogona germanica
TAGCTTTAATAAAGTTGTAATTCACACGACTGGATTATAAGGTACGGCTATAAACTTGTAAAAAAAAACTCAGCAGCAGCAGCAGTATAGGCGATGAGTTTCCTCTGGATGACGAATGCGGTATGAATTTGTTTCAAGGTTGATCATTAGGCAAATTCGTGTTTGGAACGCAATATTTGTGTTTCCCATTTTGCGTGTCACCGTCTATGTCATCTGTGGCATTTCGTCCACCAATGGGCAAGGCTTGAAAATGGAATCCACCCGCGAAGGATCATTTTTTTGTAGTTTATGCGAAAGAGGCGCCACTGGGCTAACTTGGGTGGTCTGACCGACGAGAAGCGAAAACTCTCGAATGTCGCAAATTAAAACACAAATAAACGGTAATAACTCTCACAATTCTGTGGTTTTACTGAGTAGGATTAGAAATATATTTTTGTTGGTCAGAAAAGGATCATCACTTTCACCATCCTTTTAAAGAGTCAAATAAATTTAAAATGTTTTTCTAAACGCACAACACTTGTTAATTGTGATGACCGTCATATTTGGGAAGGTAGCTGTCCCGTCTGTCCTGTGTTTTAACTCCACCTTGTATTATATTTCAGGGGGGAAATGTGACACCTTTACACCAAATAGAATCTTTTGTGTGAGTTTAGTGAGTTAGGCAAGGTCAAGTTATATAAAGTAAATAAGTTTCGTTGCGCATTTGTAGCTGTAGGTAAATTCCGCGTCTCAGCAAAGACTAGTTTCCAATATCTGACGCCTATCGAAAGTGACTTTCCTATGCGTGACAGCTACACTTTGGTAATGCAACCTCAATGCTAGATATATATCTAAACACTCATTCTAACGTTACGAAGAGGCTTTGTCCAAACAAATATTGCTTATACGATTTGTAAGTTTGCCCTGAAGACTCATTTGCTTTACTTTTGCATTTCTATATAAAATAGAAGGCATTTTGATGACAAGTGGTTGCGGGGGAGGCGACAATAGTTTGGGAATCTCTGCTGTTTGGGCGTTGAAGGCGTAAGGACGAACCGATAAAAAAGGTGAGACTGTGCCAGTTGGGTCCGGCTAGTCAGAATGATGGGCCCGAAAATTAATTCCAGTGATAGCGACGATAAATACACGGTTGGGAGACACGTGTGACGAAAGACTGAGAAACTGCACTTGCGTGGCCTCTTCTCCAATGGGTCGCGTTGAACGCACATCATCCCCACTCCACTCAACACAAAAATGTTATAATGGCAAATGTTATGCAACCCACGGAACATGACCAGAACATTTTCGTGCGTTGGAAGAGTCCCATAATCGCACAAGAACCATGTACGAGAGTACATGCATGCCCAGAAAATTAAGGAGACACATTCCTTCAACACTAGATTGCAAAATTATCTTATTTCTTTTCGAACTACAACAAAAAAATGTTTGTCAAAGCGAGTGCTTAATTAACAAAGGTGCTTAATTTTCTTCTACCAGCAAAAAGAGTAACTTCTTTTAATATTAATGATTTCACAAATAACAAGAGTTAAAAATTGCGGAAGTAGCTTAATAATATGTCTATGCAATTATTCAATACACAAAATTTAGTAAAATGAAGTTTCAAAGTTGCTTAAAAAAATCTTTTAAAGGAGCTTTCCAAATTTTTGGCAAAGAAAGTTTCCTAATTGAGTCACGATCTTTGGCCATGGTAAAATCGAATAAAAATTTCACGAACATTGAGATAACTTTGCATATGCTTGACCCAACATTTGGAAAAACAATCTGAACATTATTACAAGCAGCGAAACCTTTAAAGTTGGTCAGAATACGCACCTACTTTGCAGAACTGCGATCGATCATCAAAAATAATGATCACTCAATCGCATTAAAACGTAATAATACTAGGTAAGATGCGTCACCACCCACTCCCACACCCGCACACGCATCCAAAATGTGCATTCCAAAACGTGTCTGAAGTCTTATTAGGCGTGGGGAGTGTCTCAGAATTGGCTAATCAGAGAAACATTTTGTCACGGACACGCGTTGAACGTGTAATCAGCCCGCCATCATAATCACTCAACAAACAATGCTGATTCACAGGTGAGAAAATAGTCATTATCGATCGACCTGACGTACGAGGTCCATCCCATTTGCTCCCACATAATAATTATCCCAGAAATTTATATCGCCACTCTTAAAAATAGAAAAATATTAACACTTTTTTCTTCTGGTTGTTGCTGTTACCTCAAACCATAGTGTTTCCGCAACGTTAACTTGAACCGGTCAAAAAGTAAGCAAAATCACCTTCAACAATTAAGTCAGCAGTTTATGATTGACCAGAAAAAAAGGTCCCGATCAGATTTGTTTTAGAAATTTTTACATTTGATCCAGTGACAAATATTAAAAAGAAATGATCCCCTCCCTTCAAAATAAAAAGGCCGGAAACACTGGTGGGTCGACCTCCTTAAGAAATAGCTCAAGTAGTCATGCGGATTTAACATGAGAAACTTAAGGTTTTGAACCACATACTGGTCAAGCTGTTGTCGGCGCCAGGTTTGCAATCACCCATTTCTACTTTAAAACTATTTAAATTATGAAATTTACAAAATATTTGTTATAGTTAAGAAGGTCGTTCAGATGTCTGAGTAGTAAATGAGCAAGACCTAACAAACATCCAAAGTAATAGTTTTGAAGTGTCTCGAGAAGGGTGAAATGATTGGTCAGTGCCACCGCGGTCGAGTTTCGGAAGATGCTCGACGGGGGGTCCGGCGAATGAGAAGAGCCCAAAGGACAAAATGAGATCCCCCACTTTCTACCACCACTGTTGGAAGTGCAATCTAGGCAGGCTGTGGAGCGTGGACGGCTCAAAAAGTCTCGTCGAAACTCGAAGGTCGACGCCGGCACTCAAGACGACGACTCACCGGCGTGGAACGCGCGTCCCAAGGTTGGACCGGTGGAAAAGGCCAAGCGGGCAGCGGGCCAGATCACCAGATCCCTCGCGCCAACATCTCCCCTCCCTCCTCCCCAGACCCTGTGGGGTCCCGGACCAAACAGTAACATACTTTTACCATTGTGCTTACGATATACAGGGCGAGCCATAAACCGAACCTCGAGGTCTGCAGTGGATGTTGTTGTCGGAACACTTTGCGCCGGACGCCAGGCTCTCTTCTCCCCCCTCTCATCTCGTTATCAAACCTATCGATCGCCGGACATGCGCGGCACAGGCGAGGCCAGCACACGGCGGTATGCGGACAAGCCATAAACAGTAAACGCCATCGGACATCAGAGCCTTGAACGGACTTCTTTGGCGGCGAACGCAATCTCACTTTGGAGAGACGCTACGGATGACCTAGCCGAAAATAATTTGGGAACATCGCACACAGCATACAATAAATATACCACAGCACAGCCACCTTTTATTTTTTGTCAGATTCATATGAAAGAAATTATTTTTTTTTAGTACAGTACAAAGTTAGGAGGGGAAATCCCAATTCAGTCGCTTAATCAGACGTTCAAAGACATTGCAGATTTGCAGAGAGCAGCACAAAAATAACTTCCGGTACGGCACGCCACATGCACTCACGCACGTACTGGACGAGAGGGTACATTAAACGACCATTTCAACTGATGCGACCATATCGGATTTGTGGGAACGGGAAATTGTGTTCGCGTCCGTCAAAAAAAAAAATGGAGACAAAAAGAGTCAAGTGCAAACAAAATACGGGGCACGCGACGTCAAAAAACATAAAAGGGGAGAAGAGTAGGGGAAAAAACGTTTTGTTTTTTCGCAAAACAAACAAACAAAAAGGAGCGTGTCCTTCAGATGTTCCAAATCTACGCGCCCCGTGATTTCCAACAAACCGAGTGACAGCTGACATGGCGGCCATTTTGAACGTCAACGTTCTTTGAGTTGGGGTGCGTTGCGAGTTGAGATACGTGTTCAGTTAAGTTCATCTCCATACGTTAATAAAGTCAAAGGATGAATTGGTAGGATTTACGCGACCTCGACTGAGAGGGCTTTCAAATAATAAGGATGGGCCTTGACCAAGTTCTCATACGCCGAACGAATCACAATAGGGGAGTCATATTATTTTCACACGCGTTGTTTAAATACATGTTTTAAGAAAAGAATTATGTACAAATGTATAATATGCATGCCGTCAGTTATGCGAAGTAGCAACGGTCACCTTTGGCTTACTTAACATTCATTGTTAGACGACAAATTCCAAACGTGATGTTTGTGTATTAAAAAAGTCTTTCCATGTTTCACAGAATTTGTAATAGATGATCCATACGCATTTGTCTGGTATAATATTTTTTACTACCGACTTAGCAATACATGCTCATTCATACTCCCGAAAAACTGATGACACACGCAGCATCGCCTCTTAAGGGGGGTCGCTGAGGACACATAAGTACGAGCAAATAAAATTACGACAATCCTGAACCGATCAAATTGCGTTTACAGATAAGAACGGCAAATAAATGAGATAAGGAAAATTGCAACACTTCCAGTAGCTCAGTGTCACGGAACGACAATGGCATTAAAAACTTCGCACCATTTATTTATTGACAATGACATTGCCACAAAAACAATCCAAATTACACCCAATTCTTTCATAATTTTGACCGCAAGGCTGAGCAGTTCGGAATGACCTGTCGTCAAAAATATAATTTTGGGTTTTAAGTTCACTTCATAACCATCACAACTTGTAAAAATGACAATTGGTATTTTACGTGGGGCAAGACCAACCCCACACAGAAACTTCAGTGAATTAAAAACTAGCCTTATTAGACTCAACCTACGTTTTTCGACATACAGAAAAAAAGGTCTTAAAACTTTCACATTCGACTTTTTATATTTTTAATTCGAAGTCAACACCGGAAGCTCTAATAAGCTTAAGCAGGAAATTACAACTTGGGCGTCGCGGATACCTTACTCCGATACAGGCGACAGAAATGACAATTGTTTGGCATTTCAGAAAGGAAAAAAATCTATGAACCAACAAAAAATAAATCATAACCTAAGGTTTCGGTCAAATTGAGTTATTTTGCGAATCCTACCCAAATTAAGTATTTTATCTATCGATAGGTTGGGTCTTCAGGGAAGGCATCTCCAAATAAATTACATCACTATCGACAGGAAGACAACTTCACGGGCATTTTTGAAGCGTTGAACAAGAGCAACACGGGGAAAAACAAAAGACAACGACCTCGCAACTCAGAAGACCACGGGGAAAAAATAACAAAACGGTCATTTTTTTGGCCGCAGGGTAGGACATATTTCCCCCCAGCCAGCACCTACCTAGCAACTACTCAGTTTACCATAAGTATTCTAATCAGAATCTAAATATCACGCGTATATCATTCGGTAGCCAACAAACCAACCGTACACGCAAAATCATACAAAAGCTAGACGCACCCCACTCTGATCAAGAACGTCATCTCGCATGCAAACATCGTTTAACAACAGTGGGCCAGACGCTTCGGTACAATTAGAAAACCGCATTTGTTTTGTTTCTCAGTTTGGCCGCGCGCGCAATTCGTCTTTTTCAATAGTAGAAAAACGATGTTCGGAAACTGAGAATCTTTTAACGCAGAGGATGATGTCGTTAAAAACAGAGATGCTTTCGTTGAAACCAAAGATGCCTGCAACTAATATGGCGCGTCATGTCCAAATACAATGTATTTGAGCGGCAGGCCCCCCTCCCCCCCCCAATGGGCATAATTTAGCTTCAATCGCGCCAAAAAACAAGATATGCTGGAATTAAGCTACCTTACCTGATTACAACTGGGCGAAAACTGCAAAAATTCCTCTCGGTCGTATAGCACTGTGGCGAAACAGATAAAAATCCTACGTTGAAGATCGTGCGTCTGAGCGAGCGTTGATCCGATGGCGTCTCCCGTAAACACAACAACGACTGTACACAAGACACCGGCTTTGAAACAACTTGCGTTTTCCGACTCGTGGCCAACCTGAACCTGACAGGCGAATTCAATGCTGCCAAACTGCCGCACCGTGTAGTCGGGATATATCCGTAGAAACATCTTTTTGTCATTTTAATAAATTTAAAAAAACATTATTCTCATTACAAGAATTTTTAAAGAGTCAGATGATGATTTCATTTTTTTAAAAATTAAAATTAATAATTAACCGCATTTTTTTTCACTATTTGCCAGAGGCGTGTCTTGTTATACCTTGAATATAGATTGTACGGCATCAATGAAATGCGGCGTCAAAATTGAATATATGCCGCGCCGTTTATATATATTTTTTTATCATTTCACGTTTCGCGCCAAAGAAATGTCATTTTGTTTGGCTGAAGTGCATACGAGTTTCTCGGAAACATTTCAGCCTCATTTTGAAATCCCATCGCGTGTGCGTGTCGGGCCCCAAACAAATTAATATTTTCGTGGAGCCGAACATGGCATAACATTCCCAAAATTCAAATGTCCAAACGAGCATCTTGCACGCAATTGAATTGATAGCAATTTTGAAAGAGGGCGAGCCTGAATTTGACTTTCTTTGACAGAACAGAAATCAGTTATAGAAAGAAACTGAACATAAGATAACTATTAGAGCAATCAAATTGAATGATTGATTGATGATGATTGTTTGTCTGGGTTCTGTCTGTGCAGGAGCAAATTTGTGTGAATCAGGACCAACTTGGGTTACTAATGTGTAAAAAATACCTTGCCATTTATCTTGTAGCACTTGTGCAAGAGCGTGCTAATCGCGCTCTAACCATGGTTTTAGGAGAAATTAAGAAAAACTAATATAAATAAATATAGACATTTATTATTTCAATCAAATATTGATGTGCGATATGCTTTTCAGATTCTGGCTTAAACTGCAGAATATTTCATTAAAAAACATTTCCGGTGAGTGGGATAAGAAATGATTAGCTTGTTATATCGGCTGTTGAATGGACTTAAAGGGGAGGGGGCTTAAAATTGTTAAGATTATTAATAACTTTATTAAGAACTAGGGGAAAAGCACGCATCACTCGTCTGTCCCCCATCATGGCATCGAAAGTATTTTTTAATATTTTTTTTAAACATTTGTTTTGTGTGTGAACACTGTAATTGTAATTCAAAACGTAGGAGGAAGCCGAAGGGTTGTAAATCTTTCTTTCCCAAATACATGGAAAGAAGACACAAGACACGGATGAACGAGTCTCTTCATCTCGCAGTTGACTCGCAGAACTCCACTTCAATTGATGATGGAGGAACAAGTCCACACATTCCTAATAATAATTGTTACTAGTATAAATTTATAAAGTTCAGGATCATTCCAAATACAACAAGTTTGTTCGGTAACGTGGTTGCATCTACATCAAGGGCAGCGCACATTGGGCTTCCTCTTGGCCCCAGAAAGCTAATAATATTATTCATGTTTGTGTCGAAACTCCGGCGCTATCCGTACTAACAGCAAGTTGTACGAACTACGAAGGAAGGTGGTCTAACCGCTGCCATTGCCACTTGCATCAAGTTCAATAAACCATGTCCCAGAGTCTGGCAGTCCATGGAGCGCGCAAACACGAACTCGACAGAAGCAAGCGATAGCAGCTCCATGGCCACCGATCGATATTTCTAGTTGTAATTTTCGGGAATCTTTTTCAGAGTTGAACGCCAGTGGCACGCCAGGATTTATTTGGCGGCGCGCTCGCTCGCTCGCATCTACTTAATTCTCTCTCGGGGTTTAAATTTTCAGCGCGCTACAAATCCTCCCCAACAACAACTGTTCCAATAACTCAGAAATGAACACTATCGCAAATTTCGATCCCGGGTTACTGGTCGTTCCCCCTCGCACAGTGCCTAAACACCATGAGGGGTACGTAACGCCTGTAGTGCGGTTGATTACAGTTGATTGGAAAAAAGAAAGCTGATGAATCACTTATGAAAATAAAAGTAATTTGGCATTTCTTGATCAATTCGAATGTAATCTTTCCCTTAACCATATTTCCAAATTTTGCCGTACCAGTTGTACTGATAAAAGTCATTCTATAATCAATTATTTTAAAAAAATTGTTAGAAGTCAATGTTATCAAACCAGGTTTATTCTAAAAAGACGATTGATTATATCTATTTTTAAGGAACATTTTTATTATATTGAAGGTGTTGTGAAACACGCCGAGACAGATGTAGAATAAATGAAAATACACTAATTCCAAGGAAATGGAAACCAGCATATATATATATATTCTCTCTGTACCTGACGGATTAAATTGTCTTACTATCGGACATTGTTATGCTGGTTTCCATTTCCTTGGAATTAGTGTATTTTCAACATTTTTATTGTCAGATCTCCCTAGCTGTTGGTTGCTTTCGAAAAGTAAATCCATAAGGGAACATTTTGAAACAAAATTGTTTAGCCCTGCTGTCAAGGGACTTTTCATTTTGCAGGTGAATTTGAGAGCGGTTAGTAATAAATACCCTTCTTCCGTTTCATGAAAAACAAATGATGAAAGTGAAGTATTCACAAATTCATAGATTTTTCGCCATCTTGAACAATATAAAAAATCCTTAATTGATTTAAATGACACTAAAAAATTCGAAGATATAGGGCCCTCATTACAGCGTCTTTGCTAAATAAATGTGAACAAAAAATTTCGTCTTTCATTTGCGAGCATCACGAACGCAAGTTTATTTTTTTTTCAGGAGAAAATTGTATAAATAAAGCACCTGGTGCAATGAGCATACATGATAAAATATGTCAAGAATCTACATACAAGTCGAAGACACTGTTTACCCATACTGAAATTGACCGTCACTACTAATCCGCATCAGATTTAGTTTAAAAATAAACGTAGTGCCAATCTCCATACATAATAAGTGAAGAGATTCGAACCTTGCCTGCGCTCAGTTGCGACAAATTTCTGAACTCTTCTCTTCACATTATTAAAAGTACTAATTCCAAATTGATAATGTAATAAGAGCTCGCCACTCCGCTCGACATCAAACCTGAGCAGATTTGGATTTTCCTTTTTACTTGTTGCATAGTGATGTATTCTTAGCTTTTGGGCAGAGTTAAGAACCGTTGTCAATTTTTTATCGCTGACCATCAAATATCCGGAACTTTTGAACCTTTATGCGAATTTTATGTATGTCGATCGTTCAGGAAATAAAATATTCACCGGTGGGCCGTACACCGAAATGCATCGGCGAAAATAAATCCAAATATTTTTTTCTACGTTACGGTATACAAACCATAAAAATAATGCACGGTTTGAGCTAAGGTCATAAAAATAATCGCAGTTACACTTGCCGCGTTCTTCTAGATTCGAGTGAGGCGGGTCAAATGTCACTGCAACTCACTCGAGAGCGCTCATCACCACCACTGGGTAGGACTGACTGTTCAACGGTCAGACGAATGTCCGTTCAGGTGGTTCCGACCAACGCTGTCTTCTGAGGTCCGACCGCGTCCAGCTGAAACTTATGTACGCCGCGCAAGTGAATTCGGAGGTGGTCGCGCCGCCGGAAGCAGTGACCACAAATGTGACAGACATGAGGCTTGGGTGTGGCGTTGTGCCATTTTTCATGTTCCTTCAATTGGCTCGAGTGACCGTACGCCTTGTCGCAAAGCTTGCAGGCAAATGGCTTCTCCTGTGCCAGATAAAATGTGAGACATCGATTCTTAACAGAAAAACTCAAGCACAAACGTATACAAATAAAAAAATATGTTTCTTAGTTCAACTGTACCCGCACTCGGTGCTTCAGCACTTTGCGAGAGGCACATTATCACTAATATCCCCGTGAATGATTAAACTGCGACCCACGCCAGGAATCAAACCTGGGACCTCACACCGCAACAATGTCTCTTAAAACCAACTTATTATAAATTATTAATAAATTGTTACTAATTTGAGGCAGAATCTTACCATACTAAAAGAGATACTGTGACCTTTTTTAATCATTTCATTTACAGTATTAATTTCAGATTCATCTGCCCTGCTGAGTCTTTAAAAGTTAACAGGTTTTGTTACTCGGGTTTGTATTTGCGATTGCCAATCCATTGTTAAACTTGCTGCTACATTACATTTATATCTGCAAATCAAAATCATTTGAAAAAAATCGTCAATATGATAAATACCTTCGTGTGTACACGGCTGTGTTGCTTCAGAGCGCCACCGTGACCGCACTTGAGGCCACAAATTTCACAAACGAACAACTTTATTCCTCGGTGAACCACCCGGACGTGCTTGGCCAGATCGGTGGATCGGACCTAAATTTACAAACGAGAATGCACTAAATTAGACAAGAATGTTTTATCAAACGAGTACGAGCAACAGATGGAAGTGGCATGGGGGCGTTGTGGCGAACATTAAGTCCGGTAAGTCGTCCGACAAGAAAACATATATTTAAAAAAACGAACAAAAATCTGCACTTGTTCATTTCTTCATACCGTGGAGTAAGAGCACTCTTCGCATCGTATCGGCTTTTCGCCAGTGTGGCGCATCATGACGTGCAACCGCAGCGCGCTCTGGTAGACGCACGAAAAGCTACACAAGCTGCACTTAGCCGATTTGGTCTTGCGGCCGCGACCGATCTCCTCGCGGTGCCGATAGTTCTGATGACTCTTAAGTGTCTGCTTCTTGGTGGAATTGTAGTCGCAGTATTCGCACTGGAACAGTTCCGGCTCGCCGTTGTGACGTTGCTCGTGATTTGCCATCGAGTCCGGACACGTGAACGGCTTGTTGCAGATCGAACAACGATAGAGCTGGATGCTGGAGTCGTGCTTTGCCAAGTGCACTCGCATGTGGGTGGTATTGCGCGTCTGCCACGAACAGTGCGGACAAGTACGCAGAGCCAGCCTCTTAGCCTTGGGCGCACTTTTGATCGTTCCGGCCGCACTTCCACCATCGGTCACCGCCTGGCTAGCTTTCGGCTGGTTACCGCGTCCACGTTTGGGTCGGTTGGCAGCAGGGCTACTGCGGTTGGTCATTGAGTTCGTTTTGGAAGGCACGAGTTCATTTTTGATTCTACCAGACGATCCAGTCCCGCCATGTATGGTAGATCTGGTGGCAACTGTCAACGTGCCATCGGCCAACTCTGATTTGGTGGCGGCCGTGTCGGACCGACCGCGTTGTCTCTTTGCCGCCGGCATCTCGTCCATTTCATCTAAACCCATCCACTCGTCGGGGGAATCGCCTGTGCCATCCAGCGACATTGCGTCCGACCAACTATCCACATCTGACCACTCTGTTTTTACTCGGTTGCCTCTAGAGTCCTGTGGCACACCATCTGGTAAATCGGAAGGTAGATCCCAGTCATCCTCACTGTCGCTCGACTCGTAGGGATTGTAGCGAACGTGGCCCCGTTTGAGCCGCGGCGAGTCACCCAGCTTTCCCGCTCGACCACCGGAGGAGCCTCCGTCATTCTGCCAGCTGACCGCTTGGGACGAGCGGGCGGCCTCCACGGCGTCCACCAACATTTTGAAGTCCAGTTCGCGGGCGATAGTCAACAGCTGGTCCAGTCGGTCGTTCGGGACAGTGACTGTTCCGTTGTACATGAATTCGAGCAGAGTGGCAAGGCTGCTACTGGCGTCGTCGCCGCCGGCTAGGTCCACATTGAGCAGGGTCTGATGTAGCTCGGCGTGAGGGTCAGTTGGTTTAGGGGGCAAGAACACGTCCACAATTAGTTGATGGGCACGGAATGTCTGGCCATCGCCCACTACGTCGCAGTCGACCCGGTGTTTGCCGGTCAGAAAGTACCACAGGCCACCGATGAGGGTGTCGTGGTGAGTGGAGCAGCTGACAGTGACCAGTCCGGCAGTGCTGGTATCGTCTCCCATGGTCGGTGCTCCTTGGACGTGATGTTATATATTTTCTTTGTCGTAACAATCAGGTAGACAGTAAGCCCTGTAAAGAAAAAATAATTATTATTTTTCTTAAAAAATCATCAAGCTATCTGACTGGCCTCAACAAATCTTAATCGTCAAGTTCTTAGTCTAATAACTTCAAATTCCTTCGCTGCTCTGTTGGTCCTAATTTGAGACGTCAAAATAAATCAACGTAACCAAGATGTCAGGATTAAGTACCCAACCATTCACCCCCTACCATCGATATCCATTCATCTAACAGGTAAACGAATAACACATATTTAATTACATTGATGAACATAAATATTGCATTTTTCTTTATCCAAGCTAAAACAAGTACAATAACGAATAGACTAAAAAAATTGCCCTTCTCTAAAGTCTCACAGCTGGCAAAAACAAAACAAAGACACAATTAGGATTTTTGGTAATTATTCCATTGACAGTCGCATGATCTGCAATCTTACGATTTATGGCAAACTTAGTATATTAGCATTGAATATCGATGGAAAAGTAAATTCAGTTCTCTTATTAGAACATGAAAAACTTGCTAAGATGCCGAAGTAATAAATGTCATTAAAGAAAAAGGGGGAAAATAACATATACAGGGGAAAAGGTTGGGACTTCGCCAATAACTTCTCGATTTTGTTAACACTAACAGATTAACAGAGATTAACAAAGGTTGCGTTCACATATTTCATGTCATTTTTCAGTCCCATGCACAGGCTGACACAGTTTACCCTCCGCACCTAGCACGAATCCGTATCCAATAATGTGAGGCCAGAGTATTGAGTGCAGAGTTCCTGTAACCCTCATACAGAACAAAACGTCCACTCATGGAAAGTTAATTTCAGTAGATTAAAAAATGGGCATTTAAAAATTGTAACGCACTTACTTTTTCTTCAAGTGAATCTTCGAAAAAGGGCAGACAAATTAGAAATAAAAACATAAACCATTACTTTCAATAGAGTCGGCCCTCATTTAGTCATTCACACAGGATCTATCAATCTGAATTCACATGAAACCTAATAAAATGTGTCAAGTACCTTAGTTTTGTTCTATTTTGCTGATCTCAAAATTTAACGCCCGACACTTCAATCATAGTCCGAATAATTATGTGTGTACATGCGCTAATACCAATCTTGGCCGGTATCTAGCACTACTCAATGAAACTAAAACACTAAACTACAGATTGGTTAACAATAAAAATGTTGGTCGGGTGTAAGCTTAAAGCTAGCTGATGGCATCCACATATTTTAGCCAT
>JAQGBY010006473.1:0-13060 GCA_034698785.1 Mycogona germanica
ATCTAGCAGCCCTTCTTTGGACCATTTCAATTTCACCTATGAGCCCCACCTGGTGAGGATCCCAAACAGAGCTACAGGACTCAAGCAAAGGTCTGACCAAAGAAAAATAGGCCACTGACTTAACGTTACTTGTTCAAAACACTTTGGACAAACCTAAGCCTAGCATTCGCTGCACCAGTCATCTTTTGTATTTGGGTTTTCCATGTTAGCTTAGGAGTCATTTGCAGACCCAAATACTTGTAATGTTGAACAACCTTGAGAGGATCCCCAGATACCCTTGGGGCAAAATGCATCTCCTGGCCGAATTAATTTAATTCACACCTGACCTTGATCAGTCTCAGAAGTTGATCAATACTCGCACCGATCGGCACATTCTTTCACCACAACTCCTCTTGTAAGAAGAAGTGAGTGTGGACTTCAGCCATCTACGAAGCGAGCAACAACAAAAGTTGATTGACCCCCGCTTTCTTTCGAGAGACAAGCAGTGTCTTTGACGTAGAAGGTAGAAGATATGCGTCACCTGGTTGATGTGAATGATGTCGGTGACAAACATTATTCAACCAACGTAAATGTAACCCAGTGACCTCCACTGTTGTCTGATGGATCCGCTTTGCTCAACAATGAATCGACCCTGCGATTTAAAACACAATACCAGAAGACTAGGAGTGGTGGACAGGACAAGAAGGAGTGAGAGAGAAAATGGGTCGATAAGAAAGGATGACGCTAAAATTTGAGCTCATAATCCACATCAAGAGCTAAATAGCCGACCAAAATATTTATTATTTTTTTGGTGTTGAGAATTTGTTGGGAACATAGAACAATATTTCTGAAATAATAATTGTGACTAGGAACATAAAAAATAGCGTGTCAATTTTTCTGGCTTTCCTAGCAAAATCCCTCACAAAACCAAATGTTGATATAATAAAGTGGCCACAATCAAATGAGGTCAACGCTACTTTATGAGAGGCATTATTATTATTTTAATTTAGTACAGTCATGGTTAATTGCACATGGTGAGACGTTCTCTTGTCCACGTTACCACAACATTTGAAATACACTTTAGAGTACTTTAGGCACCACCAAAAGCCTAATTGAGATAGTATTCCTTGAAATTGTATCTGGTGTGAGTATTGTATTTGGTGTGGGGGTGTTGGTTGATTTTATTTAATTTGGGAAAAGCCGACACATCATCGCCAAGTCATAACAGACCGCCCCCAGCATCAAGAGATCATATGGAATATTTCGAAAGCATTCGACAGCTAAATTCAGATTGTTTACAGTTTGGATCGACAGATTTTTTTATGAAGAGGCAATTTTCAACGGTTGTGATTTGAAGCTTTGTGCTGTTCGAATTTAAACAATTGTCTAGTTGACTTATTTCTATTGTGGTCCACCCAAAAAAATAAACCTAGAACCAATTTAACCGCTTTCCTAAAAACGAACGTACTTTCTCTTTCTTAATATTGTCTTTTTCTTGTTGTTTCTTGACCAATTTCGCTTTCAAACTCGTCTCCTTTTCTTCTCGCCTGGTGGTCTTTGTTCGTGTTTCTCGACCACTTCCGGATACTACATAGGTGTGTGTGTGTTCCGCTCGGCTACCTGCGGAGAGCAAGTCACGTCATCGGAACACGCGTCCACTGACCTACTTGCTGTTTACAAATCGTGTTGGCCCTCTGCTTTTTCCCTTATACTTCCTCTCCCCGAATCACTTCCAGGTGGTCACCTTTCCCAATTCGGTTTACTTCCTACTTGGATACTTTGGATCGAAAAACAAATTTGATAAATCAAAAAAGTCTATAAGTGGTACTACAGCAATTATATGGAATTCAAGTTATAGATGGAACACTGATAACATGGTTGAATTGAATGTATTTTTACGACAAAATTATTGTATAAAGTGGTGGAAAAATTATATAAAATAAAGTGGTAACCGAAAATTTAAACAAAAAAGCCCGAGCTAATTTTTGATCTTGTCACCACATGGCGAAGGTCAACTTGATGTTGCTGTGATCAAAAACTGCCTGCAGTGATTTGGATATGTCGTCAAGGCCCAGATATGAAAATGCAGCAAAACGGGTGTCAGAAGGGGGTTTGAGGAGGTTGGTGATGGATCCGTACAAGGAGGAAAATGTCTTGGCCGTGATAACATATCTAAATCACAGCAGGCAGTTTTCGACCTCGGCAACATCAAGTTGACCTTCGCCATGTGGAGACAAGATTAAGAATTAGCTCGGGGCTTTTTTGTTTTAATTTTCGGTCACCATGCAATCAAAAACTACACTTTATTTTGTATAATTTTTCCACTACTTTGTACAATAATTTTGTCGTAATTCCGGCCTGTCCCGGGCACAGCCCACATTTTTATTAAAATATTTTATTTTTCAATCGTAAGTCGGGTAATGCAAAAACGGCAGAAACTTTCTGCATGACCCACCATGACCACCAATATTGTAAATGGGATGGTAACCCAGAAGGTTTATAGATTGCTCATAATAATCTATCAAACAATGAAACAACCTGTGCTGCCAAACCACGTGCTCATGGAATGAAACTCCAATATTGACATAGGAATCTGTTGAATTGCGGTGAATAAACTGAGGAGAATGAAGTGATTACTTTGGATTGCATTGGATTACTTTATTGCTTCTTACAAGAACCGTATGGCATTCTACATGACGCCATTTGCAATTATACAAGAAGTAAGCTCCACAAACAGGAAGTTACATTTGATGTCTTATGACGTTTGACATGTGACGTGGTGTCATACACAGTAAAGACACTTAGGATTCGCATTCCTTCAACAGAATCTAATTGGTATTGAACTTCTGTCATATTTTTCCCGCGCCAAATATTTATCCCCATTTGGCCTTTTCTTTCTTCGTTCGAGCAAATGGATCGTAGGAGGATGGCAAGTGTGGCCCGGCCATCAACGGCACTCCTAATCCGGGCCACAGGGTTGCTGCAGGTGGTGGCGCCATTGGTCGGCGTCAATAGTGGTGCCACCATGCGAGCAAACCCAAATGGCTGCTCATCTCCCCACCCACTGCCAACTGGACAGGTGCTGTCCCAGCAGGCAAACGGAAGTGGAAGTGCCTAACTTCAGCTGAATCGTTGTGAGCACTCCCCCAGGAACAAGAAGTAAGGGTCATCATCCTGTCACAGTGGTCGCTCCTCGAACAGTTAGGCAATGATGCTCGGTGGCATCAGTGTGGGGTTGTCCAAGTTGGTGTCACATGGTGCATCACTGGGCTGTTTCACTTCCAGCCAGGGCATTGGATCGGAGATGAAGTAGGACCTGGCCCTGGTCTCCATCCTGAACCACATCAAGTACTTGAGCCAGTCTGTGGATGAGTGTGGTGCTATGCATGCAGACTCCTGTAAGAGGCAGGTGGAGCAGGTGCTGCATGGCACCTGCACGTCCAGCACGTTGGGACTCGTGCTGTGTGTACTGGAGATGTGCCACCTGTATGGACTGGTACTGCCCTTGGTCAGCCACTTGTGTGTGAAAAGAGATGCGAGCAGGTGAAGTGACAACCTGGCTCTCTGGACATCAAATCAGCTGAATTTTTAAGTGCGACATATTTTCAAAATTTGAATTAGATAAAGTCACGATGCAAAATTTAAATCTCCTTCAGCCGCTTTAAGATGACATCCAATCCTAAGTATTTGACATGATCACATTGCTCTAATAATACCCTGGTGTTGGAGCGCACTTTCATTTTGCATCAAATATATCGCCCAAAAATCATTAACTTGCTTCGTTAAGGTGTTTGTGAGTATATAGCGAGTTCGAATAGGAGTTATTGATCGATCGAAAATATCCTCTATTATTTCTTGACTTTTGATCCGTTCGCTGAAGTGAATGACCCAGTCCTAATAGACGGCAAAAACGAAATGAAAAATATTCTGTTTTAAGTGTTGGCAAAATCAGAGGATTGAGCTAGTGTAATTCAATGCCAAAACATGTCCATGAACGATAAACAGAAACGCTTTCAGACAGTCAGCCAATCTCCCACTACTTGAAGAATCACTCGTAAAAGCGATTTAAAGGTCACGAAACTTCAAGCTACGTTTTCGAGAAATTTAAAGTTCAAGTCCGAACAAGATGGCGTCCAATGGCTGCGAAAGGATTTTCCAATAATTTTTTAAACTCTGTTTTGTGCGTAAGTAACGTTGTAACACTGCAGTTGTAGATTCGTCACGTGCTATTAACGTCATGTTGTAGGGCCTTAACCTGAGATTTTTTTATTTATATATTGTAACTTAGATTTTCAAACATTTGACAATTGAAATATCTAGTCGGAAAAAAACTGGTTTGTAGTAATACTATTTTATTTTATCTTTTTTATATTGAAAATATTATTCTGGCAAATGGAAATTAAAAACAGAATTGTAATCTAGTGTGCTTGGTTTTCACGTGTGATCGACGTCATTCGTTTGATGTGGAGACACCATATTTTATTTTTCAGGCGAACGGTTGTTTTATAAGAAATTTTACATGGCTAATTTATTGAGAAATATTTAAAGTAAGAGATCTGAAATTTCTTCGCTTATCAATCTGCATGTATAATAATTTTATCGACGAATCAATTTCGAATTGAAGCGGGAAATTTGAACTTCCGTTTCCGGGAGCTGCAAAATGAGAATAGGTGGTCATTCTGGGTCTGTAGATGTTCGACAGCCTCGTTAGCCAGGTGCCAGGTGCCTCCATCGTCATTCGATTTTTGGCCTCGCGAGTGTCACAATCGGTGGTGACAAGGTTCAGGAAGATAGGTGCGAACACTAAGGCGGTGGCGCTAATTTCGAAAAAGTACAAGTGGATTGCTCTGTCCTGTGAATAGTTGTGGATATTGGTAGAGATTTTGAATGTTGATTGAAAGGAGAGTGAAGTGGAAGCGATTTTTATTTGTAAAAGGTGGATCTATATTTAAATAAACAGTGTATTTTGAAAAACTATTAATTTGGAATAATTTTTATTAAGTCTGTAGGAGCGCAGTGGGGATCTCTAAAGATCGGAGAAACAATCAGGTAACAGAATAATGACTGAAGACTAATGGCAAAAATAAAGCAAGTTTTATTTTAGCACTTTTTTTCCAAGTACAAAAGTTTAAACAGGAGTTCCACAAAGTGGGAACTTTAACGTAACTGGCCTTATTTGGTCAAGAGTAAAACTTTTTAGAACATGTAACATTAATGGCAATGTATAGGATAATAAAACTGAACACTTTTATCACAAGTGGAACTGGTGAATCAAACACCAACACATGTTAGAAACATGAACACTTTTGGTGATCACAAGAATGGGGATTACCCTTTGAAACTTTAAACACTAGAGATCATTCTCTGAACATGAATAATAAAAATGCAAAGATTCCTGGATACAGGATAAAACATGAACTGGGCCTTTTGGGGCAACAAAATAAATTCTTATTTGGAGTTAGGAACTTTGATAATTCGAAAGTGGGGATTAAGACCCACAGACCAATGAGAAAATAAACTTCAATGTCTTCTGACTTCAATCTTTCCTTTCTAGGTGGACCTTGCTGACTGGAAGAATCCTAAATATTCTTTATTCGAACATTCCAGTAAGTTCTATGATTTAGAAAAAGTTAAAAGAAAAATAATATTAAGTTTCTGTTGTCAGAACTGTCTTCAGTTTAAATTTAAATAGTTGTGTCTTAAATGTAAGTTTAGGGAGTTTAGTCTTTTAGTCCAGTCAAAAAGGTAGTCAGTCAGTCAGTCAGTCTCAGTCTGATTTTTAGTCAGTTTCTCTGTGGTCAGTCATGATCAAAGTCCAATGCACATAATAATGTCAAAACAAAACACTAGGGAGCACTAGTTCTCTACTAAATCTAAAGTCAAACAGAGAACACTAGTTCTCAACTAAATGAAGTGTAACCATGCTAAAAGAACATTAGTTCTTTTGGAGAACAAATTCTAAGTTTAAATAATTCTAGGAACTAATTTATTTTAACAAAAAAAGAAATCAGCAACTTTGATTCTTCTAAGTTTTTAAATTGAGTTAAAGAAATTATATGTTAGAAAATTGGCTAGTCCAATTTAGCTGGCTTTAAGAGCTTAAAGAAAAAAAAACTAACAGCAGTATTAGCTGTATTTATATTTTAAACAATTGAAAATATGCTGGATACTCACTACCTTGAAGAATCAATTTTGCTGGTCACTACTGAAGGCAAAAGTACAACTCTGGAGATGATGCTGGTGAAACTGCTCTGAATTAACCGGGCTCCTGGGACGGGACTAAGTCAGACCGGCCGATGGAACAATGGTTAAAACCTCAGGAAACAGAATACCTTTCCAATGGAAGAGGCTCCTGTATTTATATATATTATACCCATCTGCCTGCCTGGCCTGTTGAATCCCAGTAGCTCAGTAGGCAGAACCAGTGAAAACCAGATCTTTATGACTTCCAGGAATTTTAGTTAGGCAAAATTCCTGGAATTACACTAACTCATACATTTTGTTTCAATTTCTAGGTCACCAGAACCAGTTTCATCTAGTCATCTTTATTCTTATTGGCTGAATCTGTACCTCCAACTCTGAGCAATAAAATACAAAATTCCTAGAAATGTGTTTGATGCTAACTGATTGGTCAAACTATAAAGGGGATGCAATTCCAAGAAATGGGGACTGGTCAGAATTCTAGGAATTAGAAAAGGTTGAATTGGTTTGAGAATTCTGGGCTTGCCAGAATTCTATTTTAATTCTAGGAATTCTGGTTCTAACCAGTTCCTATGTGGAGATTGAGAATTCTGTTATTTTAATTACTTTTTAATGGCTTTGGGATTTTCCCTTTTTAAGCCATCTAGTTTGGCTACAGAATTCTGAGAATTCCAATACCATTCCAGTTCTTGGAATTCGAGTCTCTTGGGACAAAAACTGGATTGAGCGGGCTTGCCAAAACGTTCGGCAAAACCTTGGTGGAAATGCGGGATATGTGATGACGTATTGGTGAAATAGTGACGTAAGGGGATGCCGAACGTTGCACGAGCGTCATTGAATTGCAGAGGAGCCGCGCGATAGAGGCTAGCGATTGTTCGTCACGCCGCCACTAGGTTCGCAGAGTCCACAGAAATCGCGCACAATTCATTTTGCCGTTCGCGTCTTTGCGGAGAGGTCGCTAAAAGCGGAAGTGAAACTTGCTGTGTGCTGTTGGGGAAACCCCTAGAAGTTGTTGCTCTGTGATTGGTTGTTTGTTCCCGACAGTTTTCCAAATTAGTCCCAGTCCAGAGATCTTCAGGTTATCAGCGATCCAATAATTTATCGTCTGACGTGGATCTAGTTTCCAGTGACTGTTTTGTGTCGCCTCCAAAAAGTGCCGAAATATGGATGAGCGACGCATCGACATCAGCACGCTGGAGCATTTGCTGGACAAGTGCTTCCGGGAGGACGGAACGGTGGATCTGCGAGTTTACCTGGAGGCTTATCGGGCCCTGCACAGGTAAAGACCTAGAGGATTAAGGGGTTCAATAAAGAATAATAAATCGAGAGGTTTCGATTGCAGATTTCAATTTGACAGCAGTAAGGCCACCTACAAACCGGATGTGTGACCTAATTGGTGTGTGGGACGAGTCGGTTGGTCTGTGTGGTGAAGGGGGTCGTTGACCCGCGCCCAATTCGGCTGTGACCTCGCGGCTGACCCTCGATGGGTGCATGGTATGGTGAGGAGCATTGTTACGGTGTGCGGGCGCACGCCTAAATCTGTGTGGACTACTGTTACATAGAGGCAGCGTTTAGAAGTATTTGGGGCACTTTGAAAATCCTCGAATTCAGCTAATAATAAATTTCATGCGAGGAAATAAGAATTTGATAATTGAGGTTAAAAAAAACTTGTTGACATAAAATTTTGAAAACTAAAAATTCAAATTACAGTAAAAATGTTTGAAGCATTGCTGCCGTGTTACGTCTTTTTCTCTTCAATTTGTTGAGTAGTTGGAAACTTTTAATTTTCTTTGTGTCATTCATTCTTGTGAGCTATTCAAAATTGATTTCATACAGATGTCCTAACAAATCTTTCTCATTGAAATAGATTTCTTTCGTTCATCACAAAACTGCTTAGAAAATTTGAATCTACTCTGAGGTGAATGCTGTAAATTGCAGTTGATTGTGTAACATGACAAAACCTGTTCAATTGCAACCGACCTTGGCATATAATAGCTAGATGGAAATCCTATTCTCTAATCTGTGGAAACACCTGCTGAACAAGCCTGTTAATTCGTGTCATGATGTCCTATTTGCATCATCAACTCAAACAATTGTTTGGGTTGATTGCGTGTTTGAAACGATCAGAAGCACATGTTTGCAGCGACGATCAAATGAGAGGAACCAAATGGTTCGGTAGCATCTGGTCTGGCGCATAAATTTCATTCGCAATTTATTCTGCACAAAAATAAATATCAAAGACAATTTTTTACCTAATTCTATTTGCACGATCATATATATTTTAAACAAAATATTTATACAAATTTTCTTATTGTTCTTTTACGCGAATACTTTCTATTTTTTTTTAGAAAAGAAATAGTCACCAGAAGTTGAGGGCGTGTGGCAAATTTCTCCTCTCAATTGATCCAATTGCTCAAAATATTACATGCAACGTCTGTCTCGATTTTTGCATAACATTCTGTTTTGGAAGGTTTCTTTAGGCGAAAGGTATCGTTCCCTACGTTGTACGACGCGGTCCCGGGTTCGATTCCCGGCGCGGACTCTCGGTAAATTTCGATCCCGAGGTACTGGTGAAAATGTGCCGCTCGCCATAGTGCCTAAGCACCATGAGAGGGGTGTAGAAAATCCTGTAGTGATATTACACAACAGTGAATTTAAAAAAAAAAACAATTATAATTCCCAAAAAAACTGGACAACAAATACAGATTAACAGAGTCAATTGGGAATAGATACATCGATCGCATCAAGGTCAAATTGAACATGACTGCAACTTAACAAAAACGACAATAAAGAATCATAATCTAATCTCAACAAAGTAATTATCTACAATTGGAAAGATTTTTGGTCAGAACGTCTGTGTGAATTTAACCGAGAAACATGAACTTCGATTAAAGTAATCATCTTTTTTATGAGCTAGACTCCTGTCTAGAAGGTTTCATTGCAGCTGTCACAAAATAATTCTTTAACCATCCAAGTGCTGATGTGATCATAAGTGGTGATTTCAACCTTCTAGAAATTGGTTTGGAGATGTACTGTGTTTCATGCAAACCAGGCAATTTTTCTAGGAGGAACACATTTCTAGATTTTTTATGGCTTTCTCACTTTAGGAACTTGTAAAACGTCCCACAAGGGATAATGTCACAGGAGGGAATGTTCTTGTCCTAGATATTTCTAATATTCCATAAGTGATTAGTAATATGGATGTCATTAATGGTATTAGTAATCACAAACCTGTTCATTTTACTGACAAATTCTGGCCTCAGCATGTGAAACGGACTAAATGTTAGGTAAAATTCTATAAAAAGACAGATTGGGTTGGGTTTATAGGGTTTCTCAATGATAATATTAAAAAATTTGAAAGTATTTTGTAGTTTAAAAGGCAATGTGAATATTGATGATATGTGGAATTGTTTTGTTGAAATATGCCATAAAGGGATGCCATAAAGTTTGTTTCAAACAGTTCCAATCCACCTTTGGCACACAAAAGAGGTCAAAAGTGCTATCAAAAACCAAAGGAAACTTCACAATAAATCAAAACAAGCCTTAAAAAAGACCTAGATGTTGAGAAATATAGACCAAGTAGATTAAAGATCAAGACTTTGATAGATGCACCTTTCCATCACTTGAAATTCGACAAACTTGCGGAACATCTCCAGGATAACCCCAAAGTATTTTGGAAATATGTCAATGGATGTCGTAAAATCAATAAGATGAACCTCTTGCTCAAAGGGGCTGAGGGTTATGCAACCTCAGAAAAAGAAAATGCTGAAATTCCCAATCAGCAATTCAAAGGGGGTTTCACATCTGAATCACAGGGAAGAATTCAGTCTGTTACTCAAGATTTCCCCAGGGACATGGTGAGAATTTTTGTATGTGATGATGGAATAATGGCCCAGCTAAAAGGACTAACCCAAATAAATCACAGGGGCCATCACCCCTTGTACTCCACGAAATGTCTGCAGAATGTTAAAATGGTCCAGAAATCTCTTAATGGCATCTTCCCTGAAGCATGGAAATTGGCTAATGTTTGTCCAATATACAAGACAGACAGGAAAAAGACAGATCCCAACAATTTCAGGCCAATTTCCCTTACCTATGTTGTAAATTTATTGGAGGATATTGTATTTTCGGATGTTTTGAAGCATCTTGCTAAGAATGATATAATAAATGATGCACAGCATAGTTTTTTGAAGGGGTGTTCTTGTGAGTCACAACATGTCCTCATCCATGACCTTCAAAAATCTTTGGATAACCGTTTTCAGCAGGATCTGGTTTTCTTTTAGATTTTAGCAAGGTTTTTTTGACCCAGTTCCCCATCAACGTTTGTTAGCAAGAGCTGTTGGCTATGTATGGCATCAGTAGGCAGGTTTTAGACTGGTTATCAGCATTCTTGAGGAATAGAAAACAAAAGGTTGTTCGGTACTCAGAGGAGCTTCAGAAGGACCTCCAGAAAAACCTCGATTCTATAGCTGATTGTGTGTCCAACTCCTAGGAATTAGGTGCAGAAGAAGGAACCACACTAGAATGGTTATTGAACCACAGTGTAAATCTGGCTCTTACTTTAACTTCTACTTCCCCAGAGTGTGTTGACAGTGGAATCGCCTAACAGAGTCTCAAATCCAGAGCCTGTTAAAATAGGACATCCCATCTTTTGCTTCTGGTCTCTCGACCCCCGCCATAGACCTCCCTTTTGGGGGCTGCTTGCAGGGACATATTGTAATTGAAACTTCGAGTTCATTCCGGAAAGTGCCACGTCCAGTACCCCGGGATCGAAAATTTCGAAAGCCCGCGCCGGGAATCGATCCCGGGACTACCGAGCAACGGTCAGTCGCAATACTAGACGAGTCGTACCATTACGAGGCGTTATGTCTTGTTTCTTTTATATTTTTATTGCGTTAGTCTTTTATTGAATAGATTTATATTTATTTAACGTCCAAATATTTCTTCTGTGAGTCGTTTGCGAGACGTGTCACAAAGAAAAGTTTTTATTGCGATTGACTTGCACATATATTTCCGACCCCACCCTCTGCTTTTCTTATTTTTTATCTTTTTCCGCTTATTCTTTGGCAAATCGAACCCTGCGAAAAAATATTCAGTTCACTAGCCTTATTACAAAATCGCTTCAAATTTCATTTCGCCGAATTCCATCCAAAGTCCAGAGCGAAATGAGTAGGGGCAGAGTCCCGATATTTCAAGTAAGTATAATTGTCTCGCCAAAACGAAACCTAATCTTCGATTTGAATTTTGGGTTGCTGTTCATGTATTTTGTGGAAATGTCGTCTTAACGGTGTTAACTTAATATTAGCATCACAGTGCATTTATAGTTATGACATTGCAATCTGAATCATTTTTACATCTCGTTTCTTTGTTTTGCCCGACATCAGGTTCTTCTGTCTGTTGGGCAAGATCTTCAGTTTCGTGGCCATCGATATTGACTCCAAGATCAACACCCTGCAGCGCCACCTGGACTCGCTGGACGGCGTCCACTACGAGACGGTGCAGTCGATGATCGCCCACGAGAAGGAACGCGAGCTGTGGGCTCCGGGTGCACCCACCTCGCCGCCGTCGGGCGCCCGCACCATGCTCCGTCTCCACTGGTCCATGGAGTTCATCATCGACTTCCTGCAGCGTGTGCTGGATTTGGCCGACGACGAGCGCACCTGTCCCGCCTCGCAGGAAGCCTACCGACGCACCCTGGGCAAACACCACAACTGGCTCATCCATCGGGGGGCGCTGCTGGCCATGCACGCCCTGCCCACCGCCGAACAGATGGTCAAGCAGACGTGCACTCAGAGTATGGCCGAGGTCAGACAGATCCTGCCGCGCGTCATCGAGGTGGGGAAGAGCGTCTTCCTCACCACCAACAAGGTCTACGAAGACTACAATATCCTTGACCTACCTTAAGGGGACTCGCCACCGTCAGATCCCACGGCCAGCAACAAAAGCATTCATTCATCCACCGACTCGCTCCTGTGGCTCAAACCCCTCGGAAAACGACTGAATTGTACTTGAAGACTCACAGTCCTCCGCAATCCTTCGAACAAAACAAGAATCGAGAGTCGTATCGGTTGTGATATCTAGTTTTATGAGTAACTCTAGTTAGTCGCAGCACTCTCCACCCGCGTGGACCATTGACTCGAATTGAAATCTACTCTCTTGGACTGACGACAAGTGGACTGAGCTTTGTCTGCAACAATATTTGAGTTTCTTGAAGTGGTGTCACCAGCGGTAATTGCAATATTGTGTGGTCGTCCACGAAAATTCCTCGCATCATTATTTCACAGGGTTCACACTTGGTGGTCATCAGTTCACCAGTCAGGCCAAACCCCTACGAGATTGGACTGATCAAATTTGGTTTAGTCGTTATCCACCTAATGTGTCATTTCTTATTTTCTGCTCCCTGAAAAATAGTAAATATATCAGTTAGCTGATAAAAAAATATCCATGTGCAATCTCTTCATAAACGACGTTTCAGGTTGTTAGGTTGTGCGGTGAAATGAATGAATTTATTTTGTATAAATTATTTGTATTTACTATTAACCAATACCAATAAAATGTATTTCCATTTTAACAAGAAAAAACAAGTTTGGGGTAATGAGTTATTTTATTCACCAGTTTCATTCATTATCTTCAGTTCACATTCATTATTCATTCAGTGTATTTTAAAATATTACAATTAAAATATTTGCTGGACCAATAATATGCATTTCCAAATTTCGTTTAGTATTTTTCTAAACCTCTTCTGCCTCTTTCTATATATTCGATATTACGATTTTCGATTATAAATTGAGCATTTTTTTAATTAATTTTATTTTATTTTTATATTGAAAATATTATTCCGGTAATAGTATGTGGTATGGTGTGCTTGGTTGGAACTGTT
>JAQGBY010006474.1:0-13058 GCA_034698785.1 Mycogona germanica
AGGTGGCGATCATCCTGGAAATTTCTAAACGTGGAATTAACACAACTGACATTGTACGAGGGTTGAGGCAATTTCTCTAGGTTGGCAATCCATATCAAGTTTAAGGGGAGGTCAAGAGTTAACCTGTCGTTTTTACTCATTGCTCCAATCGGTTAACGCACACGAAAAAGGCCACATACAGTAAATCGTGGCGTCTTAATATAAACTCTTGAAAACTCTTAAGATTTTTATTTTTTTGGCGCATAAGTTAAATTTTATATCGGTAGGTTCCTGGTGGTTTTTTTTATCGTCCATGTTAGGTGCATTATTTATGATGTCTAAAATCGAATGTGTATTCTTGAAGATACATGCACATTTCAGGGAAGACGCTTTTCAGGTCTTGGTTGATTTACTTTTTTATGGTAAAATTTATTTTATTGTATGTTTAGGAATGAATTTATGTGATAAAGATGCCATAAAGTCGCGTTTCGAAATCGTTTAGCATAGGGCTGTAGGGTTGCCAGAAATTTTCGCTGGCTGACGCTGATTTCCATCCTGCACTAAACTTCGGATTCGATCGTTGTCGTCATTCAAGCCTCAGCCAATTACGCGCGCCATAAACATTGAAGTACGCACGTACATGTCATATTGTGACGAAATATTTAGCAATCTCGATCACGATTCATGACTACTTCTGTCTTTGTGTGTCCTGTGAGGGGTGCACCTGGCCAACCGGGCAAACTTGCAGACCAGATTTATGTGCTGTGAATTTCGGGTCTGAACGTTCGATGGCTGGGACAAGGTGTGCAGCAAATTGTTCTTCAGAAAGAGCAAATATATGGTGACTGACGTTCTCTGGTCGTCGAATTTATTTTTCGCGCACGCCAATATGACGTCATCCTCATCCATAGAAATGTATCGGTTAAATAAGCGATCCGCGTTACATCGTAACCATGTTTCGAGTGGGTTGTAAAACGCATTAGATGAGTCTAAAAAATATGAATTTTGAGTGTATGGTGATGAGTTCAGCTGTGAGGGATCTGAAAAACTTTACCAGTTGTTATTGTCAATCTGGTAGGTGCGTGCATGGTCGGTTGATGAAAGGTATTATATTGAATAATTACCGAACTCGACTAGATCCGGCATTTGAATTGTATACGTGTTCATTATCATGTCGGCCAATATGCCACACGCTTTTGTTTTGATTGTAGATTTGTAGACAAGAGAAACTATTGACGGTTGTCGCAAACCAATTCACTTACATTCAATATTGGATCATGTCGTGCGTGCGTATTGTTTTAGCGATTGAAGCCACCTGGTGGTGGCCGCCGTGTCCCGCGAGCGGTGACGCACATAGCAACGTCGATTGACGTCTCGTACAATCAATCGGTGGATACAGTTTACTTGACAATCAAGGAAAGTTTGACACAACTAACAGCTGACCCTGTAAATTTGCGAACCATGAATACCGTTCAACAAACTTTGACGCTTCTGCGGCGCTGATTTTTGACAACGTGATGTTCCATGAATGGACTTCACAGAATTGTCTCTTTGTTTTTGAGATCGACACGCACATGAATGTGTCTTCTGCATCGCCATCATGCCAAATCTTGTTGAGTCTCAGGAGAGGTGGCCCAAGTCGCATGCGTGTTATTGGTAGTGACACGACTCTGAGAGTGTGACGTCAATCTCTAGTTAGAGCACTTTCGCATGTGCGCAATGCACAGTTCCATTGCTCAATGCGTGGAATTTCAATGAAACAAACCAGACCTTCTACTCTGTAAATGTTTTTAGATTATTTTAATTAACCGAATACATTTTTAAGGATGCATGTTATCTTAAAGACTTCTCGTCTTTTCCCGTTTCTCTAGTTTATTGATCCGAATGGTTGTTAGTTCGAGGCAGCGATTTCTAATGGGCATAAACTGTTGGAACTGTGGTGTTAATATACCTCGTGTGTATTGTGCACTCTAAGGGTTTCATCTTATCATGAGTCTTGGGTCTCAATCTGATAACTGTTCCAACCAATGGTGCAAATTGCGCGGAACAATCGTGTTTCGTCATCAATAAAAAATAATACCTCCACTGTACATATTGCCACCTCTGTATTGGTTATTGACTCAATGTTCGATTTACAACTGCCCACCAAAGGTCATCCAACATTTTACCGGAACACAACAAACACCGGTCAGGGTGTTTATTCTGTGTGTCATCTGGTTCAGGGCTGGTACAAACGGTCAACAAACAATATGACTACAGTGTAGTAGATGTGTTATGACAAACGCTAGAGAATAGTGCAGTGACGGCTCGTCATATGATACCCGGGAGGCCGATGCTCGTCAAAAATGATACATTGGCATGAAAAATTCTAGAAAATAGTAACTGAAATAGCAGTATGAATATCTTTTTATTTATATTTTTTCCACTTTGCCTTTCTTACTGTTAAGCAGGGTGGAACGAATGCCTATAGTAGAACAGCATGGAAAGTATCACGCTCAGGAATCAGTGTGAACTGGCGATTTGTAGTACCGCGAGTGTAATATGTCGTGGGGCGGTTTCGAATGCATGTTCAACAACGCCTCATCATTTCTCTAGTGAGGCTTTTAGAAGCATTTTTGTTTGACGCGTCCGCATTTGCTGACCGCTCGGGTGTCCCGTTGCCGCAATTGTTAATGCATGACTAAGAGCGAGATGCGCAGCTCGCGTGTGCCATGGCGACGGACATCGAGCGACGTCATATTTGGTGACGTTCATAATTAATTTCAGAATCAATTAGCCGCGCTGCGTGTCTGCAGGGCCACTGTAGGAACTGTGTAAATCTCTATTGCGGACACATGCATGTATGAAGAGCCCGTGGTGTGTGTGTATGCGTCTACTAATAATCATTGATAATTTTAATGAAATATGAGACGAGGCGATACTAAAAATGTCAAATGTGTCGTCTCGTCTCGTCGGATATCGCATTTGCGGATATAAGGGTCGGGTGTCCGATACCTTTAAGGGCCATCTATATAGTGAGCAAGTCTATCAACTTGCCAAGTAAAACGAATTCCATTAGGTTTCTGAAATAAAATATTTGTTTTTAAAAGACTACCCAGGGAGGCTCGGAGGTTCCAAAAGACTATCTAAAATAACCTACACGTTTTTATGAATACTGCAATTACATTTCTAAACAAGCGGTTAAATCCGTTAGCGTGCTTGCCTTCTATGCCCGGATCGCGGGTTCAATTCCGACTTACACCTTTGGAATTTTTCGAGCGAGAGAAATTCCTTCGTACCTTGCCTTTCGGAATAGAAGTTAAACGTGACCCTTGATCTAGGTAGCCTAGATCTTTCGGTCGAAAGGGGCAATTCTCGTTAACAGACATTTTTTTATTGTCCCTTAGCTAAATAAAAGAGCGTGAGCCCGAGGAAGGGGAAGGGAATCGAATGGAACAGGTGCTGCCCTCTAGTGGCGGGCAAGAACAACTTTATCCTTCCGTTTCTCACAAGCTGTGTTTTAGGAGGATAGGATAAATACACCATGAGTTGCAATGCAGGTGGGTTTCATTTGGTTGTTGGCAGGATAACTAACAAGCCTATATTGTCGCCACTAGAACTGACTTTTCCATTTGCCACTGCTGCATGGACGAGTGTTTCAAAAAGAAAAACACTTTACTGATCATCGATCAAGTACCATTTAATCATTTGTCGGTATTGGGCCGGCAATCCTACCGTCAAATGGTTGGTTAGGCGCCTGCCTCCGTCACCATCGTAAAATTGGAGCAGATATTGGCGGAGATTGTAAACTGATCAGGTGTGTTGTTGATCTAAGTGGTCCAAACGGATATCAGAGGGGCCGGGCACCAATAGCTGTGATGATGAGTTCGAGGCCCTAATAAGTGTGCTCGGGTCTTGTGAGGCTTTCTGTGTTTGTAGGCTATGTGTCGGTTGGCGCTGCGGTTATGGCTTTTTCGATATTACATATTATGATCGGTGTCGCAAAGTGTGTCACTGGCAAGGGAGAGGAGGAGGAGGGGGGGGGGGAAACGCCGGTCAATTATTAATGGGTCTCGGCGTCTAATCGCTTTATAGTGGACTTGTGCCGTGTCGCCATACATTTATTATACGGCCATCAGTTTTTCCGCAGCCACGTTCGCTCAATAACATGTACTCGTCATCCATGTTCTCGTTGTACATGTATTCTCTTAGCCGTTGTTACATTTTTGTATACGCTTTTTCGGCGTGCCGGATCGAATCGATGTGAACCCCCCTTTGCCTTTTCTCGCTCTCTTTCTGCCGCCTGCAATCGGCAGTCACTTCGCCACCAATTTCATATTTCATCCTCCTGAGACCTCCCGTGGACCTGTGCACATGTACACCAATGTCCTCTGCGAAATGGTGAAACAAAAAAGTTTAGCTTTTGGAGCTCGACTTTTTTTTTTTTGGGCGAATTCTTTCATACATTCATTCATGTTCCTGGATTTTTGAAAAACTTTCAAAATCCAGGAAAAGTGTTCAGTCTTGAAAATGGATCTTAGGAGGACTTTTTGGCGACGGACATACTTTTAACTGCGAATCGTCGTTAGCAAATATCTTCCCGCTGTGATGTCAATAAAAAATTGTTCGTCATTAACTTAATTCGTATTTTTATAATCGATTTTCACTTTGTGGGGTATTGGTTGGCGTTTCGAAGAATCATTCTTAATTAACCAAATCTATTTGTGAGTATCAATTTATTGAAATTTGGGGACTTTCTTACATGCAACATAGCAACATGATCTCTTTTTAATAGCGAATATTATTTTTTATGGTTGTGTGTCAGCGTTATTTTTATGGTGTTAGCGCTATGATCTTATGACGTACTACTGAGTTGTGTTTGATTATTTGGCCATCAGTACTTTTTTACATACTGCAAATGTTGACTCAAAGCAAGACAATTTCTGCAGTTACACCAGTTTGGGCTTTTTATAATGTAAGGAACCTTATATTTATTGAGTCAAATCAGTTTATTGACGTCAATTCTTCGCTGCACATTTAACGTGCAATTGTAATTTATAATTGGAGGAGGGAGATTAATCGTCGAAAATATGATCTTTCATAATTCGTGGTGCCATTGTTCGCCACTCGGTTGCGTTTTAATTATTCAAATGTAGGTCCGAGTACAAAGACTGTGTATTTATTGATAAGGTCGACAAGCGCGCACAATGATGGTCTGGTTACATTGAAATCGCCATATAGCCCCCAGCTAATCCCAGTTACTGATTCGGTTGGAAGAACGTCACTGACTTAATGCTTTTAGAATACCATCGTAAAACGATCCCAACCTATATTTATGATACCGGTACAATATCCTCGATAATATACCCATTTGAATGTCACCTCTACTATGTTTAAGAATACAATATCTGTAGTTCCGGCTCGGGCAGGGTTCGGATAAGATCCGTCATTTGCTTAAAATTTGGCTAAAATAAAATAATTATATAAATTCCGTAGTTAATACAATTACTTTATGTTTAATTCTGTAGTCAATTCATTTACTGTATGTTTAATCTAGTAATTGTTTATAGGTAAAAGTGGCCAACTGCAAAATTGTACAAAGTACCACAAATTTGTTTAATAAAGATGCTTTTATAAAACAATTTTTATATGAATTATTTTTTTTAACTAACGTTTTTCCAGTCTTTCTAAACTAATTAAAATACAAATCCATATTTCAGTATACTGGTTTCGGTTTTTTTTTTTGTGTGTGTATCGCTCTTTTTGTGCTTTTGTCCATTTTCTGATTGTGCTCATTCGCCGTTTCCGGTTTCGCTTTATTGCCACTTTCCATCATGTTGCCTTGGCTCTCTTGACGCTTAACTACTGTTTGTGATTTTAATTGGTCGTATAACTGATTTGTTTCTGTCTTCTCTCTGTGGTATTTGGCAATATAGGTGGTGATCAGCATCGGCCTGATGGCGTACGTGGTGCACAAGGCGCGCCAGGTGCTCAACCGGGTGATGTGCGAGACTGAGATGCTGGACGACAACCTGTGCGAGGAGGACGACAACGGCATGAGCAGTCGGTCGTCGGAGGAGACCCTGAGCTCCTCGTCCGGCGCATCCGCGGTGACGGAACGGCTCGGCGCCACCGGAGAGCTTCAACTGTGAGTCCGACAGACGCCCATGGGGATCATTCGATTAGCCAATAGTGTGCCTAGCCGTCTCTTTTTGAAGTCTTAACTTTCCAACTGGTATACAAAGTTCCGCGCTGGCCAACTGTCGTGCCTGCCATTTGACTCGGCTGACCGAAAGTGGTGGAATTGCAACCATCGAAGTGACCTTTCCGTAGACCCAAAGTCGAAAGCTCAACCTTCGATTGACCCACCGGCCATTTGAATGGAAATTCGGTCCTTCCAAAATGATCGTGACATTTTGCGCTGATTTGTGGTTCAACCTTGTCTCGGTCATGACCTTGGACCGGCTTTGACCTTGCCAACGGGGATGTCGACCTTGTCGTCGTCCCCGATAGATGTTGAACGCCTGTCACGCGACACTAGAGGGCGCCCTAAGCGCGTGTATTTACGCAGTGCCTCGATAAAACATCTCCGCTATACGAAACTTGTTCATTTTTTCTGGAACGGATTTGTTACTGTGAAGGCCAATGATGCCAGATTTCGCGATTTACTTCACGATTATTTCCTGTCAAATTAAATTTGGTGAAACGTTACAGTATATTTATTAGACGGTCGGATGCGACACATGCAATTGCTTTTTTTCTCTCCCTCCATTCCACCACATGTTTATATTGTTGGTTGTGTAAGTGGAATGGGTTTTGGTGGTGGTCAAATGTGCGACTTATTTTATCGGCACAATTTTTAGTTTCAAGTCCAACTGTATACACACACCTGCAGCCGCCCTGTTTGTTTTGGCATTTTAATGTCCATATGTTGAATTCAAGTAACCTGAGGTATATTATCTTGATATACGAACGAATAGGTTTAAGGGAAAGGCCATTTTCTCCATTTTATAGTATCGTATTTATCGAATTGTTACCATTGAAAGCCTGAATCATTTTTATTGCAGTATTATTGCATAGCGATTATCGCAGTACTTCGTCGTTTAGCGAGGGGAATGATATATCAAGGGGAATTTACACCATGGAACATATCACGTGAGACGTTATCTTTTCTCAATTTGGTTGAACGGAACTTAAAGAATAAATTGTAAATTAATTAGCTGGGGAAAAGTTTCACTGGAACGTTCAATCTGTATAGATTATGACGTGCGCAATTATTCAGTCGAAACTAAAGAAAGCTTTCTTAAGCATCCAAATATTTGTTACGGGTACATATCGACTCGGAGATCTCGAAAAATGTAAGTTTGTTCAAAAGATCTTGATTCCAAGAACACCACTTCATCTGCAGGCGTTTAAAATGAATTAGCTATTGTTAAATGGCTTAAAGACGTTTCAATGCCGAAATTCAAATTTTGAAACTAACTGTAACTGGAGAAATAGGGTTGTACACTATTAATGATGAGAGATTTTTCAGCACAATCATCATATCCCGGTCGTGTACATGTGTGCGTGTTACGTCATATTTATTCGTACGGTGGTAAGGGATCGTGTAGTTGCTTTAGGGTAATGGTCGGCCTTTGCCTTTTTTGGCTGCAGTTCTAGTCCTTAGAGATCTCGTGTAATTAATTAGTAACTATTGCTACGTCATTCGCGGGCGGGGGATCATCAGTGTATTTTCCATTTTTGCCCCATTCCGTTATACGGAATCTGTTATATATTTATGTCTAAGGGGACGAGTTGTTACGAGGAATGCGTGTTTTCCTAAGATTTTCGCCTGTCCGGTAAATCAAGTATACATTGCGCAGGCGCAACCAATACTTGTGGTGTTTGCGAGTGCCCCCCCCCTCATTCACTAGCTAATGTAATTGAGCATTTTTTGTGCAATTTTATCCCATAAGCACATGTACATGTTCTCGTAATATGAGACAATCGTTGTTTGGTTCGAATTCAGTGTACCTATATGACAAAAACTCATTTCCAGAGTTATTTACATCCCCAGCTGACAAGACCTTTTTTGGACATTTTCTTTTAAAGGGCTTGTAATGTCACTATCGTTTCTCAAGACAGTTGGAAATCATCGGCGCCTCCGCAACAAGACTTGGCGAATTTTTTGTAAATAATATTTAATTCTGGATGATTTAGTGTGAAATTCAGTGCTCAGAAGGATAGCAAAATTTCATATTATTTAAGTAGTTGCTTAATTAAACTTAGCAGTCAGATTTGGCATTCTTATGAAAATACGACATCGATTTTCAACACGGAACCGATATTTTGTATAGAAACTGTCGTCTTGAGACACTGAAATTAGATTTACTACTTTCGAATGTTTATTTACTCTTAATTTTTTTCCCCATACTCTGTAATAATTTGACTCATGGAGTATGTGAGTCCACCAATCCACCCTGGCGTTGACTCTGACGTTGATATTTCATGACAGGCGTGCAACAAAGTCACCATACTGGCTAATCGATGAGATGGCTGATAATGGATAGCTCCTGAGTGTTAAATATTTCATGTCAACTGCACGGTTTGTCGATCGGAGAAAAATAAACTAGAATATAATGATTACGATAGCTTTTAGGGATAAGTGGCTGGCAGGCGCTTTCTTTAACGATGTATCCCTTGACGTGTAGAAAAAACTAAGGAAAGGCAGAGGAAATGCCAAACATAAATACCCGGGTCCGTCCAAAAAAATCAAATATTTTCGACTGATAAGCGATTTAAATTGGTGTGACTTAAATTGGTCTTCTTGATAAGTAGTAGGCCTTCAAAGTAGTATTCAAAGTAGGCCTTGTCAGTGAGATAAAACTAAGAACTTTAAAATTAATGTAGTTTAAAAAAGATTTCTGACAATCTTTCCTGGCGTGCCTCTGAAATCATCTTGCTGCGGGAACTCGCTGCAGTTTAGGCGGCATGAGCGTCCGCGGATTGCTGAATTTAAAAAAAACCGAAAACCTTAAGCTGAAATTAGGAGAGAAGTTTTTTTTCACCTATTTTTATTATTTCCATTTTGAGTGCTTTTATCAAATTGTGAGAGTCAGCTCGTTTAGACTTGTAGAGGTCCCGAGAGGTTGTTAAAAATTGACACTCGCCAGAAGACCATTTATATCCACTGTAAATTATGAAATGCCAACGGAATTAATAATTTGAAATGTGCTGTTGGATCGATGGCGGTGCCGTGGGGGGGGGGGGGGGGAAACATCATTTATCAACCGAACAATAGCGAACCAAGTGAACTTGGAAATCGACTTCATAATACAGAGTAGTCCCAAGTGCACCTCCTCCTCCTACCACCACCCCAATTTCGGTCGTTCTTGGGTCGGACCCCCGAGTGCCCCCACGACAGCACACGCGATAATAAATGATCACGCAAGTTGCATTAACACCTGCATGTCTTCCCGTCGTCTCCCGCTTACGTAATCGATCGGCACACAATTTTGACAAAGGGGAGGGAGGGGTTTGATGGAATGGTTGGTGACGCAGGGAGGGGGTGTTGATCCACGGTGCTCCTACTGGCCCAAATATCGCCCAAGAGACGTGAGTCGTCTCCCTGGTGGTGGTTGTTGGTCGGTGGTGGGTTTTTCAGATCAGAACTAGCTCAATGGCATGGATGGGATCTAGGTTAAGTTTAGTGGCGTCTCTTCTCGATTGGACTTCGCGACCCAAGCTTCCAAATTCGGTTGTCCTCATTTTTTAAAAACGAATTAACCGGTCGAGTTTGGTCCTGGGGTTTCGGATTATTTCAGTTGTTTTGAATCTGATTTTTTTTTTTATTATCGAGTTCTCAATAAATGCTGGTAATGTCTAGCCGTAAGAATTTTTTTTGCAGCCTTAGAGAACATATTGGCCTTTTTTCTTTTTTTTTTGCGGTTGGGCCAGCTCGATAAATGACAAATCTATCGCCGGAGTCCCTCGCGCCACCTAGGTGTCGGACGCGAAAATGTTTTCCCCGCCCCCGCATTTCACCAACCTGGATACACAACTGTCATTGTAAATCATCGTTACTCGAAGTCTCCATACCAGTGGTTCGCAAACATACCAGTGACTTGTAGGTTGTTGGTTTAAAAAAGCGCAAATTCCACAAACAATTCTAATTTTTTTTTTCTCATCGATATTTCTGTTATGAGGTTTTAAATGTCCACCGCAGGAAAAGTCTCAAATCATTTCAACATTTTAGCCAATAAGATATCATTGGAAATATTAAAACAGCTAAGGTGGTTACTGTGCCACAGTCTAGGTTAAAATAGGAACAGCGCCGGACGAGAAAAGACCAACAAGATTTGGCGATAACTCTTCTAATTTAAGTATCGTCAGTTGAATTGTCTTAGTTGAATCTTAGTTATATCGTCGGTTCCCACGTTTTTCTAGTTAATGTTAAAATAGTTTACTGTTATTATATTAGAAGAGTTATGGTCAACTCTTGTTCGTCTTTTCTCGTCCGGCGCTGTCCCGGGCACAACCCCCATTTTATTTTACATAATCCAGACGTCCTATTCCTATTATTTTGGGTTTTTTTGAATTGAGAAAATCGGGTTTTCTAGAAGTGTTATAGTTTACCTGTTCAACCTCTGTTCTCTGTCGGCGCTATAGAAAAGCTTTTGCTTTCGTGATATTTTCAGTCGATAGTTTCACAAGCCAAGATTGCATTGCACTTAACTCGATAATTGAAGAGAAAAATCGATTTACACCACTCTGTCTTTTACCCCTTCGTATATTTACATTGATTTTCCAATCGTTACGGTGAAAGAGCTTTTAATGTTCCTATATTAATGGTATCCAGGTATAAAGGCAGAAATAACCCCACCATGTTCTGTTTACATCTCTACACTGTACTTAGAAATTCACTGCTATATTTTATCACGAATCGCGATGCACCTGTTCTCGCACCTGTACAAAATAAGTCGCCCACTTCGAACAACGTATTTGTGCCTACCCGTTCAATAACACTAAGTAATGGAGAAAAGGGATCGAATTTATGACCTACACTTTCATATTTCAACGCTCACCACTATTTTCAGCGCATTATTTGATGTGGTGGCTGGACACGATCTTCAAATATAATTACTCATTGAATGGTGATTGGGTTCATTCAATCAAACTGTTAATCCAATCTTCGAAATACGATTTTACGCTTACATTATACATCGCTGTCGACTACATGTGTTCGTTCTCTTCGTCATGGTAAGACGGTGTTGGGAACATTTATTTGTAATTGGTTAATCATTATTCGACGAATGGTGAACGGAACGATTGGTGATTTGTGGAAGAACAAGTTGGAGATGGAAACTGGTTCAAACAGTGGTTTTTGCTCAGTTATAGGATTCGCTGAACGCCTTTCGGCTAGGTTTTCCGAATTTAATTCACACGCATTTCTCAGCGAGTATTGATATATATTTTTTGAGTTACTTTAATTGTTTAATTGGAAGAGGCCGTGGCGCAATAAATGACAGAAGAGTTGATTGTTTTTCTGTAAACATTCTGTAAGGATGCATAAATTAATCGTTGATTGGTGGAGTCACCATGTACTTTATGTTAGAATCCGTTTTGTGCTCATTTTTTTATCGGCGATCCAGGGTTTCGCATCCCGGTTAGGTTAGCCATTGTTATAAATTTAATTGGTGTCTGCTAAAATGGTGTAGCCAATTAGACATCCATGTACTACAAAGGTTTTCTCATATAGGATGATTATGTGATGATTTGTGGCCACGGTTGATTATTTTATGATGCGTTTGCGCAGGAAATGCCAATTCCATGTTACTCGATCAAAAAGACCAGATATTGATAGAGAAGACCTATCCCCCCTTGATTTTTAGCAAGTTTTTAATGGAAGTGCATTGTTGCTTTGACTAGAAAGAGGTTTATTGATTTTTTAGATAATCTTTGAGTTGGTTTAGACGGTTGAGAATTTTTTTTAATTCGATATTTTGTACAGGACGTTTGTAAATACGTGTATGAAATGACTACGCTGTTTGGAGGTGGAATATTGACCTGTGTTGCCACCTATACATATCGGGCACCAACCAAACAATATGTATATTTTGTATTGATCGCCCCTTGATGGGGGTGAAAATGCCAGATCAAATAAGAGTATTTAATTGTTAATTAATATATATAAATATAATAATTCTATAAATTAATCTATACATACACCTGACCAATCCATCCATTGAACGTTGTAAACGCATAATTATTTTATCGTCTTTGGTAATGGGGCGCGGGGGGACAACTGTGCCTGTTTCCTATACATAATATTGCCATAAAGTGCTTAAGCGAGCCATAAACTTGTGAATGTGAATGGGGTAAATGGGTTTCATTGTTGCACATGCACAAAAACAAGAGTTTTTAATTAATTTCGCCGCCTGAAACAAAGTGACCCGGCGAGCAAAGAATGATCCTCTGTTTTCGATCTGGATTTGTGGTCTCCTTTTGAATATGTAACCGGGAAATAGGTTGGACTGTGGGAGGGGCAGATAATCCAGTAGATTCCGTTTCTTGTTTTTAAGTTGCTGATTGATTTGTTGAGGATGACCAGGTGGATTTTTAATTAATGGAGCTATCGGTAGCCGGTGTCGACTGAAGAACAATCGAGCTCAAGCGCATTTGTGGGCACGTCGACTATTTAGTGCCGCGCATTGCGATGTTTTATCATTTTCAAATGTGGTCTGAAAGTTAATCCGTGATTCTTTCAGTTCCAGGATTTTAGTTGATACTATTTACAATTCGAAAAACAACTTTACGTTTTAATTTGGTCGATGCAATCCGGATATCCGTCGCAGCTTTAGAATATAATTTTTGTTGTGAAAGCTCGTATATAGATTTGGTGGTGTCAAGCGATCCTAGCGGTAACAATTAGAACTAACGCGCGCATCGAGTCACATTTTTCCTATAGATTCGTGCACTGCTCGCAGAAGTACAACCAGCGTATTTTCGATGTCTGTGTCACACGGTCAGACAAGCAGGCAGGTTCCAAAATGTTGATGAGACGCCAAGATAAATTTATATAGGTGATGACGAGGACAGCTGGACACTGTACCAAAATG
>JAQGBY010006475.1:0-13057 GCA_034698785.1 Mycogona germanica
GTGCCTAAGCACTATGAGGGGGACGTAAGGCCTGTAGTGCGGTTGACTACAGTTGATGGAAACTAAAAAAAAAAAAACTACAATTATTTATGAGAAAGCAGTTGATGATTCAATTCAACTTTGGAGCAAAGCGTTTACCGGTAGGTAAGTCATAATATTTGGAGAAACATAAAGGGGACTGTGTTAGCTAATTTTTACTAGGATCGCTTTGCGCCTCACGTCTGAAGATATAGCGCCGCGACGAATATGTCTCTTCGATATTGAGTGGTCGTTAGCTGCAAGGAGCTAGATGCACTTTAATCAAGACATTGATTTGTGAATCTGTAAGCGGAGAAAAGACATGTCGTTTATCGAGCAGGTTGCACAAATCTCTGCAAACTCATATTTCTTTTCTACGGCAGTTGGCTATGAATCCCGTTATGTGAAGTTTCCTTGAGTTCAGACTCTCATTGCGCATAATGATGTATGCACCCGAAAACATTAATATACATTTTGCGAGCCCCTCATGTGCTTCGATTTATTTGTCATTAAGGTAATCATCCATGCCTGCTCTATGACGATGAAATGCAATGACGACATATGGAAATAAAAAATAATCGCCCATATATTGTATATCCCTCCTCTCACCCTTTGTGTCTGCACAGAGAGCTCTCCGCGCCCGATTTTCACTTAGGGGATTCTTAACATAATCCTAAAGTTCGTTAGCTAAATCACATTTATTTTTGATCATATTGCCGAGTTGCCGATTGTTGTCCAGCAATCACCAACCACTCGTTACATCATTTATAGAACCGTTTTAACTACAATTCATTTGTACAATTTTCTTGGAACGGCTAACGAATAACATAACATCATCTACAAACCCCACATTTTGCGTTGAATGGTGTTCATACAGGTTTTTTACGATGTTTTTCATCATCTGACTTTCGTTCTTGGGTCTTGGAGAGACTAGTAGCATTTGATTGAAATGCTTTCCCAGAGGCTCTATAAATGATTATAGCACCAGACTGAAAATAACTTCAATTCATCAATAGTAAATTAAACAATCATCTCAAGACGTTATTAGCGCTGAGTTGAAAACATGGAGCCAAGAAATCGAAACTGCAGTAGCTGGTATAATCAGAGTGGTTATTTGTAGAAGGGAAGAAATAACAATTCCATTTGTTTACTATTGTAATTAAAGTTTGGAGTCAACTCATCTATCGCGGAAATAAAAATCTATTTACTTTTACTGACTCAGAAAGTGTGCGCCACATTATTGGATTAACTTTTGCAGATTTTGTCAATTCCAAGATTTGATAGGAATCATTCATTTTTTAATTTTGAATATTTTAGAGGTAACATTATTTAAAGTAATTTTTAATTACTAAACCGGTACCACAATTAGACGATTTATTTGCTCAAATATCTACTCTCCGTACAGATTGTTAAATAATTCGCTATGTTACACTTCTATGCACTTTTAAATGGTGTTTTCATATGCACTCATAGCAATGGAAAGTGAATTCATTCAAATGGACAAAGTAAATTTGTATTTAAATTGAACGATCCTCCATTGAACGTGATTCTTGCCATTTTGATGACACGTTGCGGTGTACCTACCGTTGGTAGATTTCTCCGATTAAATTTGACGTTCCATTACCGTTTTAGTTACGGCATTTCGATTGAGACCTCACTTTCATGAGCGGATCCTTCAATTATTGCATCAAATCGAGCGCATGATAGGCTATTCTATGGAATGAATTTGCGGTCGTTATGGTTCGGAAGATGCCATCGGGTTAGGCAAAAACAATGGAAAAGATTTATAGCCGTCGTCGCTGGGGGAAGGGAAAATGGATCCCTTTACTCATTCATAATAGATCTACCTATATACCTCATATAAGCCTTACAGTGGTAACATTGCTACGGTGCCCCATCTGAGATACGTAAACATTGCTGTGTGCCTCTTAGAATGTTACCTTAATTGGACGTCTCAATCTCAAATTCAAATCTACCAATTACTTTGTCATCAAAGTGAGACTGATTTCTGGCTACCATTGTACAGAGTATTTGCTTGTGTAGCTAAAATGAAGGTTCTATTGTATTACTATGAAAAATCGTATTTTTAAGGTTCTGAATTGTTTCGTTATTACATGCATAACACAGACTATTTCATTAATACTAATTTAATGCGAAAAGTTATACACTGTAGTCCTGATTACAGAATTCATTTGACAAAGGTTGGCGAAGCACTATTGAGCAGCAATAAGCGATGTAACGAGTTTTATACGTGTTTTCTAAATCTCTCAAATATAAAGAGCTTCTTATTCTTAATTACAATAGTATTTTTGCAAATTATGATAATCTTTCTCGCACTAAAAACAAAAGAAAAGATTATATACGTATGTTCGTTCAGATTTTCGTCAGAGTTTGTCTTGTCAGAGTTAACCATCATATCCATATGAAATATAAAACAATTCGAGGTATATATCTCTCTCAAAATCCTCATTTGGATGCTCCACTAGATCCCTATATCCGAATACTCGTTAAAACGTTGATCACGTCACAGGGCTCAGATTGGAATGAATCGTGACCCCAATTAGATTCAATTTCATTCCGAAACTATTGACGAGCTCGGAAAAGCGCTAAAAATCCGCGCGACCCATTGTCATAAGCGAAGCCGTAGTTCGAGCCGCCCTCTGCCGGGGTGCGGATATACCGTTGTGGCTCATTGTGCGCGGTCTTTGTGGTAGCAATGTATGGCTGGCGAAGGTGGGGTTTTGGAGGCGGGGGGGGGGGGGAGAATGGGTTGTCGTCGCGAAATGTATGTCCCCCAATTTTCTAGTCCCTTGCCTTTTATCTATCGCAGTGCCTCTTTCAGTCGTCAGCTCTACGGCGCGATTTGAAAGCTCACGTGGCTTATTAATTATCCCGATGCCATTGGGCACGTGCTCGAGCGTGCTGTAACGAAGCGCGTCGTAATGTGATAGCGCTTTCCAAAATGGCCGATCCACTTGACTTCCGGTCGATCGGGATCCCATTTATATATGACGCGCTGAATCACCGTAGGGCGATCGAGTAATTTTGCACACGTTTGTCTTCGTCATTTATCTTTATTATTAATCGTTGTTAACAGTTTTAATTGTTCTTAAAATAATATTATCGTAAACTCGTATTCAGAAGCACATTTGACATTTTAAAATTTGATTTGCGTTATTCTTTTTTAGTTTTGTTCATTTTATGTGACTATTCCAGTTTACATTTTTTCAATCTATTTTATAAAACCAAATGTGTATTGACACATCCAAATAGAAATAGTAAATTGTAATCGATGCAATGATTGATATTTAAAAGTGCCGGAACAGGGATTTTCTACATTCTGCCTCTCCCCCGATGCTCTTCATTTGAATTCTATTTTATTCACCTTTTTAATACTCGAATTTAAAAAATTTTAGTTCGGAACTTGCGGTCACTTCGGCGGTGACATCTCTGTCACTAAGTTAAGTGATATGATTTGAAAAATAGATTGAAAGATGGTGATGATCTGTATAACTTTAATAAATTAAAATGTATATTACATGAATGCTCGTGCATCTTATATGTACTATATAATGCAGTAATTGAAAAAATATTTAAATTACCAGGCGCGCAATTTTGCTTTAACTGAATGAGACTTGCACAATTATGTCAGTTTAACATTCTCATTATTAAAGCGCCGATGTCATGCAACCACACTTTTATTCAGTCAAAAAATAAGTCATGTAAAAACTTAGCATACAGGAGTGAGGCACAAATCTGTTAAAGACAAGCTCAGATCCACGAAAATTCACTAAAGTGCGTACCACGTATATTTTGAAGAAAAATTCTATTAACCTTTTTTGCCCTCACAGCGGTAGAAAATAATTTTATAACTTTTGCCATTCAAAAATCTGTAAAACTTCTGATGATCCTCGATGTCAACAACAGAAAAAGGAAACACATCTGCATGTTCGTTTGATTGAATGTAAGTCGCATTCAACAACTAAACAGTGTGCGCACCGCAAGATATGAAAATATAGAGCTCTTCGAACGAATCGATTAAGGGTCTGTGCCGTTTCCTGTCGCATCGTGACCTTTTCCCCGGTTTCCGACATTCGTCGTTTTCAACTGCTGTTGATTTTTCTCTTCGTCGCTGTTACTGCTGTTTATCAAATAGGGCGCACACGTGCCTTGGCTATTGACCGAATCCATTCCTCTTTTGATGAATAATATACAAAGACACGATGTTGGATATCAACATTTGCCTAACTTTTCATATTCAACCATTTTATGTGTATTCTTCCGAATCAAGAGAACAGTTGTGTGTACATGCACTAACAACCTCCTCCCCGCAGTGCAGCGAATGTCACTGCGTGTTCTCTACAAATAAATGTGAACCTGATTTCTCTCTTAAAATATTGCAGGATGGTGGTGGTCTTCTGTTGGCGGCTCTAGTAGTTTCAATGACGTTTGATTTTTTAAAAAATATTGACAATAGAAATGTTTTACAAGCTGTAATTGATAAATATTTCTTAGATTCTTGCCTATATTATATTGCTCGTTTCATATTCGTCAAATTTCGAATGTAATGAAAACGACACTTATTACTTGTTTCATATTTACACAAGCATTTCTAATGTGAGTGCATGTGTAACTGTTTACATTTTAAACTAGTACAGTTTTGAAATATTGAACTTCTGCGACATGTCTTTTTCACTCGATGCCATATGTTTGATCATTTGGGGAATTAGTACTGTCGCTTGTTGCATGTACAATGTATAGTGTATGGAATTTCGTGAGCCCAGTTTTACGACGTCCTTCTTGTACTTCTAATGGCACTTTGTGCGGTGTGAGATTTGCCTCTGCACTTTTGAGTTCCGCATTTCGCCAATTTTATTTTGGTGCTAGGCGCGCTTGCCCAAATTAAAATTGGCGGTTGGTTACTATAGCAACGCCGACAAAAGAGCCGTTCTTCTGTTGCGATTGCTTCAAAAATAGGAGGTTCTCAGTGGACAAGTGTTTTCAGTCAAACCCCAAAAACTAACTAAGCGAATGTCCAGAAGCAATCAACTCGCTCTGTGATCGTAGTGCAATCCATCAAGTTATTAAGAATTATTAAAAATAGTTATTTTCAAGATTAAGTATTTTTAAATTTCCCATATGCTGAAATTTAAAATGCCGAAAGCACTTTAGTAGCATACAATAGACATGATATTTCTTATTCTCTCTAATTTATATTGCTTTCATGGCGAGTATTTAAGATCGAGTTTCTTCTAAATTATTATCAACAGGTTACATGCACAGAATACTCAATATTACCTGTAATGGACCTTGGGGTATGCGTCATTTCTTTCTTCTTATCTGTCTTTGGCATTTGGCTGATTCTTGATTCGCGGTATCCATAAATTTGCTGTAGGGCTCCAACTCTCCAGTTAAATTTACTCGTTACAATATCGAACTTTTGCGGAACAGGTCTGTAGTACTAGTAATGTCAGTTTAAAATAAAATAAATCAGGTTTTCCCAAGAAATCTATTAATTTTAGTGCTTTGATATTTTCTATTCGAGCTTAATTACTTCCAAACAGTAATCATATTCTTGAACCAGCTTTCGAATCGATATCGTCGCTATTGTCGCATCACTCGAAATATAATATTTATATTTATATGTCTGGTAAGATTGTCGTTGACATTTATGAAAAGTTTAATACTCGATATGAAACAATGCAGAGCGCAAATGACGATCGTAGTTAAATTACCTTTTTGACAGCTGGTAACAGCTACATACATCCTTACTAATGCACCATTAATTTGTTTGAATTAATTTGGATTTTTCTTTTATTTCCATTTACTGTAGTCACTTTGATTGACTTAGATTTATGATATCGCATAATGATAACGAACATGTTTGCAAAGAGAGAAGAATCTAAAATCATTCGAGAAGAAAGTACAGCTAACCCAGGCTGGAGTGTAATTGGTTTGCTTTGTCATTTGCTGTGTCATCACATTAAAGAAAATATTAATATTAGGTTAACCAATATTTGATCCTCGTTACGACATGGCGACTCATGTAAATGAGAATACCAGCATTACCTGTATACCTTCGCTATTATAAACGAGTAAATGATTAATTTTGAATTTGAGCGAGAACGTTAGTATTGTTGATGTCATACTAGCAATGCACATCTTAAAAAGATACATGTGTGCAAGATATCCATTTTTTTCGTTTACCGTTTTACTCCATACGTGGAATCACATGTTATTGATGGACGCCATGGAATGGCAACATTGCTAAAACAACAACTACGTGTTCCGCATTCCTCGAGGTTGATTTATGACATATTTGCCATTAATTATTGCATAGTTAGCCGGCAGCTTGATACAGCGATGCTCGTTGATAGTAGTAACTGGAAATGCTATTTTAGGCTATCTCTCAAGGGACAAACTGATAGAAAGCAAATATCTGATCAATGAAAACAATCTCCATAACTTCAGAGCCTGCCAACTCGATGTTGATCACAGTGCTGAATCATTATTTAATTTCTATTAAGTCAATACAAGTGGTACTTGATGCAATCTTCCTAGTTAGTCACTGTTGTGTTTATGGATGGAGTGTCGATTGGTTACAGTTTAGGTTCTGTGTGTCTGTTGCTCATTTCTATAAAGTAGGATTTTGACATCAGTACAAAAATACAACGAAAGTCTGAAAGTCTGAAGAGCTAGTAGTTATTTATAATTGACCATTACAGAGTAGTTGGAACGTAACCAACTTGGTGATAATGCAAATTCCGGCAATAGAAGTAGGTTAAAGAAATAGTTTTTATTTTCTCTTGAATCTGAAAGCATCAAACTGGTTATGTTACAATACCATTTTAATCCGTCAAAAGCGCTTTCGTATTTATGTGCCATAATTAATGTCGTCGTTCCTTGTAAACCGAATCAAATGTAATTTAAAAAACATGCGCATGTAATTTGCTATGTAATTAGAAGATGTATGTTGTACTCTCATTTGATAAAATGCATGAAATCATTAATCGCATTCTTGAATCATTAACTCGAAATTATTGCGAATTTTAAATTTATTGTTTATCAAACAAGTAAAGAAAAAATATGTAACCACAGGGAGGCTTATGTCGAGAATGTTATCTATTTGTTATAACTTGTGAAGTATTATTGACATTAGCATCAGATCTTGAAATACCATTTTCAACATTCTACTTTTAGTGCAACTTAATACTGCACTTTATTTCAATATGACGTCGACAGGAAGTGCTGCCTATTCGCTTGACAACGGCACATCTCTAGCGTAAAACTGACTGCGCTACTTATTTATTGAGTGCCAAATGAGATTTATTTGTTTGTTTGCCAATTTGAACCTTACTGTCGATGGCACACCCACCAACGACCCAATATTTTACAATTCAACGTGCACGCTGCATCCCGGAGGGTGTTCTTCCTAAATTAATATCACGGTTGATTGCAGCGGAAAATACGATTCTGGCGGTATTCATTTCAGATTTTGCTTCCTATTCGTCTTTAAAATCGACTATACATGCATCTACTGTACATATACGTGTATTTGGCGCTTCTGCGAACGCCTACTGTATCCAAGCGCTCAGGAAGCGATCCGCACGAGAACGTATCCAGTTTTGTAGCGCGCCTTTAGCATTAAATGGAAATTTTGTTGCAAAAAGCCTCCATCAGATCTGCGCATGCGTATTATGTCTGGTTCTGAAAATATAAACGTCGTGGTTGTTGCCTGGATGAGGCGATTCTCAACAATATCCCACCATAATCATGAACCATCTTCATCGTGGACAAAAAAAAATGTCGTACTCTTGAGTTCCAAATTGTTTTTCTTTGGCAGAAAACGAAGTTGCCAAGATTCAATTTTATTTATCGATTTTCTGACATAATATTTAAAAAAATTGGATAAGGAACCAATTCGATACAGATTTGATATTCGAACAAACAATTGTCATAAATATATATTGCTTAGTCAAGCATAAAATATTTCAATGATCGACTTAGATAAACTTAAGTTATCAACATGAACCCACTATTTAAATCTTCGTTATAATTATTTCTTAAATCTTCATGATCATCACGACATCCTCCCATACATAATATACTTTTATTTTTAAGTTGCTTTTGACGGAAGTAATATTTCCCGAGAAGATTGCTTTGAATAAATTCACTTGTAATATTTTATAAATCTATATACAATCATGGGTTCTTTCTTCATAATGTCATTGAAAAACCATTTCATTTTCGAGTAAATATATTTTTGGATTTGATATGTTGTCAGAAAATGTACGCTAATCGTTATGCGAATCCATTAATGTTATGTTTGAGTGATAAAGATAAGTATAGTTATGCAGAATGGTTCCGCTAAAGAGAGATTAGTCACATTTTAGATTAACGGTAATTGTTGATTGCTGTAATGCATGCGTTGATGCTCGGTAGTTGTGCACAGTGGCCACAGTCTGAATACGACCGCCGAGCATATGTGATGCTAAGATATATGGAGTGCGTATAAATATCCGAAGAAAATATTGCGTTACATAGAATTTTTTCCCCCACTAAGCTGGAAATGATATCGCCCCCCCCCCTCCCCTATCCAGCTTTAATACGGCGCGACTCGTTTTGCCAATTGCGAAAGCTTGCTCGACAAACTTAATATTGCACTTGTATAGTGAATATAAGGGCAAAACTGCACACCGTGCGTCTCTTTGGTGTGGTTGTGGTGCTATTTTTGCGATTGCTGCAGTTGATTTCGTAGCAAAACATTCCGAAATTGGATACAGCGCGAGAGTGAGGACCACGAGTCGAGATGCAAAAATGATTCGGCGCTTTCAGGCTCCAGGGCGATTGGTGGTTTTGGTGGGGGATGCACATCACGACAGGTGGAGGCGATGGGATGGAAGATGAGTTTGAGCCGGTGGGCTTTAAAGTAGATGGTGGTGGTCCCCCACCCCCCTCCCCTGCTGGGCCCAGCGTATACATACATATACGCGCGCACACATACCCTGAATTGCTAATCCGGATATTCGTTTTTATCGCCTAGTTAATATATGTTAATTCCTTCTGAAAACCTATCTCGAATAATTTTGAATGGGTTATGCGGGTCTTTCCTCTCTGTACACGCTGTGATATCGTCCGTAGACCCGGCGACCAGGGTAGGGTTTCTCGACAAACTCCGCCAGCGAACAGAAATGTTCGTCGTCCTGTGATTGGCTGATTTGGTTTGATTTCGCAACATCGAACGCGAAACGTCACCAAATCAGCCAATCACAGGGCGACGAACATTTTTGTTCGCTGGCAGAGTTTGTCGAGAAACTCTACCCAGATCTGAGACTTCGGAACAGACTCCGAAACGAATCTTCCCGCTCCTTGCGTTACTAATTCGTTAATGCCGTTAGACTAACTTTTTTTAAACCAAATTTTACTTGAAAATTTGGTCAAACGTTTGCTTCGTAGCACTCGCTGAAAATGCTTTTTTCTAACCGATATTTCTCGTGTTTTCATTCAATGGGGGTCTTCATGATCGAAAAAAATGGTAAAATAACAAATTTCTTCTGATCAACTAACATGTGCGCCTCAACTATAAAAGTTAAACTCTGATATATGTGATCCAATAGCTGTTGTTTCTAGTTTTCTTAATACTATCTTGCTCTTTTTCTCTGGCAAGTGTTTGAGCGAGATAGTTCGCTATTGGAAACGGTTTAACTGTTAGGTGTTTCCACGAGGGGTTCTTTGTTCGACAGCCGCACGAACCACCCTCGGACCAAGAAGAAACTCTCGAAGTATGTCGGAAAATGTCACCACGTATATGAGCCAGTCTACGGAATAATATCTCCTCATTCCGTGAGTATACAAGTAATACAGCAATACACTGGCTGGATTGGAAAAGTTCGGTTCGTTAGATTATTCAGAGCTTCGTTGCAACAACGAGCGCGTATCATCAAATGTTTACTTGGAATACCGAATTTCGTTTCATCGGATTATAGATTGAAAACTCTCGGCTCAGATTTTGTACACTTCAAAAATTCGCCGAATATCGGATTCGGAAACTGTGGATGTTGCGCATCGTTACGTTTCAGAGTCACTCGACTAAAATAGAATTTTTCGCGCCGTCACTAAGCATTCAAATTAGTTTGCGTTCCCAGTCTAGAAAAGTAGGCCATGCATGTACTGACGTCAGCTCATGTGCGTTTTAACGCGTATTCCACCATAGACGCCGTGCTCAACTGTTTTTGTTTGAGCTCCATCTAGCGAGCATCACTGTAAATACCTTACCTTCAACTCCTAGGTGGCGATAGCCTATTTAATGGAGAGATAAAACCAAAGTCTAACGCTACAATGCCGCCAAATGTGTTTGTTTGAAGTTGTCAGGCTGTACAGTTGTGATGGAGGAGGGTAGAAATCTTGATTGACTCTAGTTTGACTTTGATAATATAAATGGTGTCATTTGTCAAAAATGTTGACTACCATGCCAAATTGCACAAGCTTTGAATAAGATCGATCGAAACCAATATTTTCACATTGTCTTGTTTCTAATGTCAGTATGGACTCGATCTTCTATAAAATATCAATGAAATGTGCTTTCTGACAGATCCTATGCCCTTGTCTTGACATGGACGAGCATCTGTGACATGTTTGCCAGTTTATCAAAATACATGCGTATATATCCTGATGTATATATGCAAGTCGGTGGGAAGGTTCAGTCCAATTTCGCATCCGACCCCTTTCACCCGCATGCTATTGACAACACGTCCAAGCTGTATGATGATTGGGCGGACTGTTGCTAATGACATGCAAATTTCTTCTTAAAAAATGTAAACTGAAATGGCCTCCTCGCATGTCCCCTCCCCTCCCCTCCTCCCACTGGTGAAAGACTGTCACTATATTTTGATAAGCGCGCGCAATTCAATTTTCGTTGCGCGCTCCAAATGTGACCTGCAATGACATTGGCGTGTAGGCAGCTATAGGCTGTGTTGGGAGGGCCACAGGGAAATGTAATAATTGGCTTCCATCGACGTAATTGACAGGCCAGAGTCGTTTTGCGCTTCCCCGACTGACTGCAGTCGGCTCTGATGATGCTGCAGTTTGGAGCAGAAAGGAGTGCACAGTTTATACTCTTCAGGCCAAGCGTCAGCCTTTGTCAAAAATAATATACAATTGCCAAAGTTGTCATAGGCGCTGTTTTATGAACTGTAAAAAGTATTTCCGAAGAGAAATATCCGTGACCAAAACGAGATAGATACAGCAACTGATGGTACTTAACACATTATAATGTATTCGCGAAATATTAAACATATAACCGATACAATTGTCCACACTAACTTTGTAAAGAATTGAGATATTTAACTACGCCGTAAAAAAAAATGAAAGGGAAGATTTCCTGAAATATCCCCTGTTTCAACGAAAGCCGTCTCGAAAATCTTGATTTGCATCTTTTCAATGGCGCAGTCGACTGTTTATATTCTTGTTAAAAGTTAGTGTACAGAGAATCGTTTATATGTTAAATATTTCGCGAATACTGATTGTAATAAAATGTAACTAGCTTCAGCGAATTAAATTAATGCGTATACGCCATCAGTTGTAGTATCTATCTCGTTTTGGTCGCGGATATTTTTCTTCATGAATCCTTTTTATCGGAGATAGTTTTAAAAAGCGCATGGACAAGATAGAGCGTCTCCACCTCAAGATCCTCAAGTAATTCCTAGCTAGCGAAGATCGCAAGAGATCCTCGTGGAATTTGCTCAAAATTTGGAGTTTGAATTCGATTATTTGTCTTCCGGCATGATTCAAAAGGAATTGTAGAGTAACTTCATGTGGGGTTGTTAGGAGAGCCCGAGCTCAGGAATATTATTTGCCATAGGTGTTTGTACGTGTGTGTGTGTGTGCTCATTGAAACTGCATGCTAATTTGAGGACCATTAGTTAACACTAATGCTTATAGGTTTTCGGTGTTGTCAAACGTTTCTCCTGAACTCGCACAGTACCTGTCTCTCGTCCGTCGCGAATTGGGGGTGTCCAGAATACGAAATTATGCCGCCAGTCATTTACATATTTTGGAGGAACACTCGGATGGCAATCGCAAATTTGTGCTTTGAAAATTTACTTTGACGTGACTACGTTGATGGTCCGTGCGGACTATACGCGAACTAACTTGCGAATCAAAAACAAATTTATATCATTATGCTTGGAATACTAATCCGAAGTGTGCAACTATGTTGCTCAACCATTATGGAAGCTTTTAATTATTCTAATAACTTTAAAGACTTGTATTTACGTGGCGTTTTTATGAAATTGTGATTTATAAACTCATTCAATAGCCGTCAATTCTCGTCAATTGGCATATTAACGGCAAGGTTAAACTTCTGGTTTACATTCCAACACCGACTTATTTTCTCCTAAACGTATTATTGCGTTTTGAAGTTTTTATTCGAAACAAATTCAGAATTTTGTTATTTTTTATCATTAATCTCATTATTTGCGTACTCTGTTTAGGAAAAACTCAAATACTATTAAACTTTTAATTACATAACATTCATTGGAACAATCTTACGTTATCATCATTAATCTAGTGTATACTTTTTCTGTCTGCTAGCCGTCGAGAATGAGTATTCTTTCATTTAAATAAATGCATTGGAAAATTCGTATATTAACATAATGAAGTGGGTCCCGAGTGAAATGGAAATTGCAAATGTCTAGGTTTAGTCGCATAAGTTAATCAAGTTATGTGTTTCTAATTGCAAATTCGAGTACAGTGTATATGCGCTATGAAAAATAAAATGTGGGTTTGAATTACTGGATATTTCTTCGAACAATAAATGTGAGATTTGATTAAATTTATCCAACGTAGCTAGTTAGTGCAAAATCTGACACGCCACTTATAATCTGATTTCTTTATAGAGATAATTGGGGATTGCAGGACTCAATCAGATACTCGGCAACGAAGATCGTTTAAACAAACCACAACGAGCCACTGCCTTTTTGGCCAAAATCCGCCTAGCGCCATTTTTATGCTTTGTTTAAGATTTTTGATTCTTGCGAAA
>JAQGBY010006476.1:0-13056 GCA_034698785.1 Mycogona germanica
ATTGTTTAACATTGTTTAAGCGATCTTGTAGCCGTTCACCCTGAGTTCGCGTCCAGCGAGTCATTCAATTCTAAATAGTAAAATTTATGGTACGAACTGTACAAACGATGAAGCCACTAATATAACTACAAATCTACATTTTAAATAGCGAATTTTCAGAATTTCGATCGCCTATAAGTAGTTGGCCTCGATGTATTGCTTAACTGAATTGCGAAATTAGAAAAAGGTTAGCAAGAAAAATAAAAAACCTAACTGATCAAAAGAATCCTTCATTGAATGGGAATGATCGTTTTTTGCAGACTGTTGTAGTCGAACGATAAGAAGATTTACTCTGCTCAAACGCATTTGAAAAATCCAGAACAGAAAAACTCACTGAACCAATAAAACTCGCACTTCTCAATTTTCGCTCTTATCTTTTGATCAACAGATTCTATTTTGATTTTTGGAAATCCAGGCGACTGAAGATGGAACGTCATAAATTACAAAACGATGGTCGGTCGCGCATTCTAGCGTGAACAATAATAACCATGGATCGAGTCCAATAAATATGTACAGTTAGGGTTAGTTAAGAAGAAATAATTTGACACAATGAAAAATAACTCTACTTCTAGTGTTGCTTAGACTTCCTGCATTTTTTCCATATCAAAATGTTATCTTAAAAAAATTGAGTTACACCACAAGGGGTGTCACCGCTTCAAATGTACCAAAATATCATTAACGAAAAATTAATGCCGTTAGATCGGAATTCCAAAATCTCAAAATTTCTTAGCAGGTAGGCTGGTGGGAGGATGGATGAGTGGAGGGCGGTTAGTGAGAGATATTGCGAGTCCGGGCCACGACCTCACATTCCTCCCCGAATTATCCTCAGTGCCACGCAGCATGTGCTGCCACTCTATCGTCGATGGTTGCAATATTTGTGCGCGGTCTCCCGATCAAAACCCATCACACATCGAATTCCAATGGGTAATCAGCCATTCAACCGGCCCAGTGTTTTACTCTCCAGTTGGCCAGCGCGATCCTGATGACCGCTCGGCGTTGACGGCGCCGGCCACGTCCAACTCCGATAATAAGTTCGAGGAAAAAAGGTGCGGGCCAACAAAATCATTTCGCGCACACACACACACACTTGAGTTGGCCAACATCATCGGGTGTCGATTGGGGGCCAAAAGAATCACGTTCATGTGTGTGTGACCACTATTTCCATGAAGTGAAATTGGGGGATACCGCTGGGTGCTCAGGGCACACTCCCTTTGGCCGGAGTCTTGAGTAATTTTTAAATATTATTTTTATCATATTTTATAAATATACAAGAAGGGTGATCGGCTTTGTCTGGGTTTACGAGTAACCACCAAAGAAATAAAACATTAATTGATTAAATTTACCGGCTATTTTACGTTTACACGATAATACACGATAAACGCTAACGTTAAATATGAAGTAACTGATTTTTCACGTGCTATACTCTGTAATAACGTCATGCAGTGGTGCCTCAACATGTTTTTATAATAATAAATTATAACAAATAAATTATAATAAATATTAATATTAATAAATTTATATTAATAAATAATTAATATTAATAAATATGGTTTTTTTATGTTTAAAAATTTGGATTTTCAATCGTTTGACAAAATTCGTTCGTTTGTTAAATTGAAAAAGAATCATTTTAAAAATATCTATTTGATTATTTTATGTTTTTTAATATTGTTGTTTTATTTTATTTTTATATTGAAAATATTATTCCGGTAATAGTATGTGTATAGCGTATGTTGTGTGTTTGGTTGGAACTGTTATCTGGTTTGCTTGGTTGTCTCGTGAAATCGACGACGTCGTGCTTTTGATGTGGAAACGCCATTTTGTAAGTTTGAAGCGAAAGGGAGATTATCCAAAATTTGGTAACACCTTTTTTTATTGAAAATAGAAATCCGTTGCTAGCGAATTATGATGGTTTAGTTAGTGCATGTTCATTTTTATGCGATTTCATGGATTCGTTCGAGAGTTAGTCTCCGAACACCAAAATTAATTTCTTAGTTTTATAATACAGGATTTTTTAATATACCAAAATATATCTGATATTAATAATTCATATCAGTTGAGCAATATGGACTGAATATAGACGTCACTCAAATCAACCCTTAAATTTTCAGCGTGTTCTTGCTCGAATCCTCGACTTATTTGTCCGAAGAAATTATGAATGAAATTCTGAAGTATCAAAATGAAGAAATGTTTATCCTCCCAAATTGGCATGCATGAGTACCTAAAATAAGACGAGGGGATGGGGCGCTAAAGTAATTTTGTGCCCGGGGTGTAGCCCCATCTTTTGAAAACCCCACACGGGTGACGTTCGATTCTCGAATGCGAAGAGCGGTCGTGGCGTTTCACATGGACGCCGGATCGAAGATTTGGTGATGGACGCCAAATGCCATCAACAACAGCAACAAACAAGAACACAACAAAAAAGAAGCGGCGAGACGAGGCGAGCGAGCGTTGATGTGTCTGAAAGATGCAAACGCGGCCTCACATTCATTAATTGCTATATTACGTTCGTTTCATGACGGACAGTTTCCTGTGGCCTCGGACCAGACGGACGGACGGACGGTCAGTTCTGTACGCGTTTCGGGTCGGTCAACAGACGCAGGGGACCCCGTCGGTGCCCCCTATAATGGGGACCCCCGTCGAGCCGGTGCCCACCCAGGGCTCTCTCTTTCTCTTTCTATCTCTTCGCGCGCGACTGCATTTCGGTGTTGGCCAGATCGGCGCCCTCCAAATCGCGCTCCGCTGTGAGGAGCAATTATTCGATCAAATTCGGTTGACGCAATTCGTGATGAACGCCATTGGGACGCCCGCTGTAAAAAAAAAAGTCATGTCAGCTCAAGTTAAAAAGGCATTTTTAAAAATGTGAGACTGAGTGTTTGCCCATTTTTCGCGCTTATCCCCTTCATAGATGAGTTTTTGAAGACGTCCCGCTGTAGCTTAGTTGGTTGAAGAACAGGCTTGTGATTCGACAATCCCGGTTTAGACTTCCGGTTCCGAGCTCTCAACGTGCGAGTATGATCCCGAGGTACTGATGTGAAAATTAAAAATCATATTATTTAAAATATGTATTTGGCAGGGTGCCAACTCTTGTCTCTTAATCAAAAGTCCACAGGTAAACTAGTAAAATGCATGTCATTCAGAATAATTTATTTGAAAATGGCTAAATAAATGGGGCTAATAATGTTACTAATTTGTGGTGATCGTTAGACGGCAATCAATTTGCAACACCAAATTATGCAAAATGAATGACATTCGAGAATGTCATTCTGTGACATTCGAAAATATCGTTTCGAATACTGCGACTAACCGTGGCTCGGCGGTCCCGGGTTCGATTCCCCGGCGCTGGCTCTCGATTATTCGATCCCGGTGTACTGGTGAAAATGTGTCCCTCGCCATAGTGCCTTAGCACCATGAGGGATACAGAAGATCCTGTTGTGCAGTGACTACAGTGAAGGGGGAACAAATAAAAGAGAGCAGCCTCAATTGCATTATTTGCAAATTTAAACTTGGAATTATAAATTACATTGCTAGTCTAGCACCCACTAGGTCACACTAGAAATGTTGAATGACCAATTATTAGTAGAGAATGGTGAGAATTTTCCCGGAGATAACCGTTTATATCATACAAGACTTTGATGACCGTCATGATTTCGATTTCTTCGCCCGAGAGAATTTAAAAGATGTTTGAGGGGGTCAGCTCAGGCGATAGATGGACTATTAAGGTGCTGGTAGGGGTTAAACGAGAGAGATAGAGAGAGAGAGAGAAATTGAAGAGATGCTGCGGGCGGAGAGAGTTCGAACATATTGTGACAAGCAAATGGCCGTTCGACTATTTTGAGTGAGGATAGATGCACCGTGACGACAGGCATAAAGGAATGAGAGAGGACGGTGATGTGGAGGAAATCTGATGGCAATTTACTCTGCGAAATTCTTAAAACACTAACTTCACACTATTTAGCGTTGAAAACACTTTCTTCGCCTGCACCTAAAATCATGTTCAACCAAAATAAGGACATCAAATAGTTGCTCGCTGCGCCCAATGTGGTTATGACGTCACACTAACATTGAAAGTTTCGTTCAAAGGTGCAATGCGAAACAGGATATACACGTCTAATGGAAGCAAAAAAAGCAAAGAAACTTTTCTCGAATGCAGACATCTTGTTTGAAATAGCTGAGCTCTCTGTCTTCGAACTACCACCATCACAGGAGGCATATTTCTCACGTTTCTTAGTTCTGAACCGAGGCAGACACACGACACGGGCGGCTCAGTTCTCCTTCAGCATTTGCTCGTAAATACTTATTTGTTTATAACAATATTGTGGCTGGAAATATTTTGGTCCCATGTGGTAATGAGCGCTGCAAAATGAAAAATTGTCGATAAGAGCGTGGCGACCACGCGAGCTACGGCTGTTGTACGTGCGAGCTGCAAGGCCCGAGGCAAGATAATGTCCTTCCGGCTAAGAAGAAAGATCCAGGGATTTTCTGATCCAGAAGGAGACGAAGCTCTCTCTCTCTCTCTCTCTCCGTTCGCCAACCACGTCTATGAACATAAAAGAGTCGTGGGATTAGGACATGCACTGCTGCGAGGTCCGTCGTGCAAGATGCAGTCCTCCTAAGGCCTTGGAGGCCACACACAAGAACAGACAACGAAACCTTTTGCCCTTTTCTCCTTATGATGTAACAGCAGCACAATTCGGAAGTGTGCATTTTCGCAAGAACCTTCTCATCAGGAATCGATCCCGAGACCCCGAGTCTGTCGGTTCAATTGCCCAACTGAGCAACAAGTTGTTCTTGAATCAGCGTGTCCGACAATAGTGCTCAGTTTTACCGCGTGTCATGTCGATAGTGTTCAGAGAGATGTAGCCGCTGTAAAAGTCCTAGAGTTTCCGGACGTTTTTCAAATATAATTATTAAATCTCATAGACCTGTAGAAAAATATTGTCCCGGATAGTTTCACAATTGCTCATAAAGATTTCGGAAAGCATAGACGATGATGCATACAGAAGTGTATCGTAAACAAACTGTTACTCTATTTGAGCATCAATTCATATTCCCTCAATAATTTATGCATGCCTGCAGGGTACCTAACTCGGTGACGAACTATTTAATGTAACCCCGATTCTCGAATGACTCTGGGAATGAAAACCGAACGCCCCTCTCTAACCTAGAGTCAAAGTTGGAATAAAAGAAATTGAAAACAACAATGACTGCTTTACCACGAAATGAACCGTGGCCCCCACACCCTATATCCTTTACATAAAAAGGAATATATAGCTTTGGTTGATGTGAACAGAGTATAATGCATATAAAAAGGATATACGTGGTCCTACTCACAGTTGTGCCTGCCCCCCATCCAAACACACAAATTGTTTCCTGTTTTTATGGCCGGCGTAAATTCCGAGGACCCACCGCCACGCTCCATCAACGCTGGGGCAGGCAATTTGTTTGGTTAAATCACATTGGTTTATAATGTGGAAGGACACTGAACGGAGACTGACCGAGTCTCGGACTGCCCACCATCTCTATTTGACGATGGAGGAGGGGAATAAATCCGCTCTGGTCATGATCATTTCAACCAAATCCAAAGACATTAAAAAGGGTGTCGGGAATGACCAGGATATTGGCGAGCGCCAAACACTCTTTTTCATGCGAATTTTACATATGATTCAGGTTACTCTGCAAGGTCTATAAGGGAACAGCAATATCTATCTGAGGCATCGTTTGTGTCTATTGAAAAAAGCAGAAATTGTGCCATTATATATAAACGGGTATACTCTCCAGCTCTCATGTGTCATGCGACGTCGGGAGCATCATGCAATTCAAGCGGCATGAGCGTGCGCTGATGATTTATAATAATTAGTAATATAGCCAACTTGAATCCCAATGTGCAACCCAAAATACAATATATTTAAATTATATTTGAAGTCCCAAACTTTTGTTAAATATCGGGCAACTACCGCCAACTATCGGTAACTTATCGGCAACTATTGCCGACAGCCTGTATTACAACCTTCGCGGTGATACTCCTTTTTACTATCGATAAAACAAATTTTTATATTTTACTATAGTTTACAACAAAATCCACTTGACGTCCTTCCACATATGCCAATTTTTCATTGTCAAAAAAGGGATTAGTGTAATATGTTAAAGATCTCGTCCTCTGGCAATTTACAGGTCGCCCTCTGGGTGATTATAAGATGTTCAATCACCAGTACATCAACCTCCTTAACAAACATTTATTAAGGGTAACAAAAATTACCCTTAAATAATTTAAAAAAATAATAATTTAAAAAAAATTAAATAATTGTTTACTATTATTATTTTAGAAGAGTTATCGCCAACTCTCGTTCGTCCGGTCTGTCCCAGCCAATTTAATATTTCTTTTTTCGGTTTTTCAGGTTAGCCCTAACATTTCAATCGGTTCTTTTTTCGGCTTAATGCCTAATGCTTCTTGCACAGGTTGGACTTATAACTTTCACCCAAAAAATTGTTGTTGCATCTTCACCTACGAATCCAATACAGAATCAACCAATTCCAGCAAATATTCTTATATTTTGCCCGCATCCACCTCACAATAATGAAACTCATTCATAAATAAATATTCGTTATTTTGCATTTAAAAAGTTCAATTGATAAATTTGGTACATATTTCAAGATATTAGAAAATAACCATTTTACAAATACCATTTCAATGATCCAAAAATTGATAATTTTGATCAATCTATTATTTAATATTTAAAATTGAATGACGCGCTGGAGGCGAACTCAGGGTGAACGGCTACAAGATAGTGCCTAAGCACTGAGAGGGGTACAGAATCTTCCTGTTGTGACCCGTCACTTCAGTGAAATATAAAAAAAAAGATCGTTTAAACAAAGAAAGTTAAACAATCTTCTCGAAGATAAATAAAGATAATTAAAATTTGCGAAAACACAACAGACAAACGTACGAACTCAAACCAAGACTTTCTTCACTACCCAAGAATTGAAAAAGAAATTTTTTTTACCGTATCACTATTATCTATTATTTAATATTAAGATATTCGCAGGCTTGGTGGTCATTGTCGATGCCTCTAAATATTAAGAGCTCCTCGAAAGTCGTTCACCTCTCGCTGCCCCAAAGTCACAATCGCGGTAAAATGCCAGCCATATTGAATAGGAAAATTGGTAAACGTGATGAAATTTAAGAATGTCGATTCCCTCCGACGTAGTCGCGGCGGTGCATCGCGCCAAGCTATATAGCAGCGCCCCCTGGGACGTGGCTCTTCGGCAGCCATATTGAGCGGACAGCAATTTCAACCTGGCTTTGCTTGTATAATGAGGTCCAGCACGTTTATGCTTTCAGCGACCAGCACATCTGGGCCCCGAGAACTGGATGATGGCTTTTTCGGGGGGGGGGCTTACTGACGTGTCCCCTGGTCCTCCCTTCCCCTCCCCAGTATCCGAAACCCTAGTCATTTTTTTTTCTTTTTCTCTGCACACACGCGTACAGTGAAGGCAAATCCGATTTCAATAAATGGGACAGCGTGGTGATGTGGATATGTGGCCACAACCCCAACAGCTTATGGCAGCGCATTAAGGATATTTTTATGTACCGCAGGGAAATTCCCCACTCTGGCTACTACTGTCCGACACTAAAGAGAAATGACCAGTGTCCAAAATACCCTATATATATATAATACCCTAGAAGCAAGTCGTAGCGAGACTGAAACGAGGTTTTGCATATATAGGTTCATGGCCAGCGCGTCAATCACTAGTCTTTTATTTCACTCCGTGGCCCGGAGGGAACTGATCTAGAACTGATAAGCCGTCATCAACAATTCTGGTTTTGTTCTATAGAACGAGAGCCAAAATAGAGACAGACTCTCGATATATCGAAGATACCACAAAACTGCCAGTCCAAAATGAAAGCAAAATAAAAATGATATGTTACGGTTGTTATTGTCTAGTGGTGGTGCAAATCGCCTGTTTTAATGTTTGGCGAGATTGATCGAACTAACTGAAACCGTATGGGATAGAGTGCATATCTATAAAACAGTTCATCTATAGATATTCAACGCTGACATTATGTGAAACTGTTCCATTTCATGTGAACGCCTATTTGTCAGTCCCATTTCATCAAGCAACAAGCAACCATGTTTATTACAATGAGAATTATATTTTAAATAAAAAACGTTGAAATTCGTACATTAAAAACATTCCAATAAAATATAAAATCGAAGCTCATATGACAAATAATGTCGACATCTGTCTGTCTAGTCTGTGCCAGTAAAAGGCTGCCCCTTGATTTCCAGCGGTAGCAACCACTACGTGCAAGGTAGTTTATCGAGCGAGTAACGTGCTAGTACTGTTTGCTTACCTCTTTGGGCAGCAATGAGAGATGTGTGGCAACAAAATGATAGCAAATAATTACAAAATATTCTGGTGCAAATGCCCCACCAGACTAGAGAACATAATATCACTGCTAGAAAATGTATTCAGTGGAAAATGTTAAAACAATGCAATTTATGTATTCATGTTGCCAACAAAAAAGGTAACAAACACATTAGCCTAGAGAGAAAGAGGGAAGGCGAGGTGGAGGGGGAGTTAGGGTAAGGGAAAGGGGATTTCAATCTATCGGCGACGCCATCATGGCTAAGCCGCATTATTGACGAGACAAAATTTGGTTGGAGCAAAAACGAAAAAAAAAAATGAGAAAGAGCCGCACGGATCGATGACTATTTCCATCGTCGCAGTTTAGCGAGAAAAAAGGTTTGGACAGAGTGATTCATTATTATTAGCGTCTCCGTAATTTACTCTTTTTTATGAGGCTGCACGCAAAAAGTTATTGCGGAGGCAGATCCTATACACTGTCAATTTTTTAAAGAATTATTAGACGCGCTGTTGAAACTCTCATCGGCTCAGGGCATGTGCATCCCCTTCGCCTCCCCCCAGGAAAAAAGTCCAAAGACAAAGCAAAAAAGTAGATGAGAAAGAAAATCAACGCCGTCCCTTTATCCTCCGTGGATCCCCGCCCAACTCCTTCAAACCACGAGTGAGACCCAACATTAGAGTTAGACAGACGAAAAAATGACCTATTGGTCATGTTGATCGATGGTCTATCTACGGATAAAAGTTGTGGGTTCGAGCCCAAATCGGTTCACCAAACTTACTCCGGTTTATGGTAGTGCGACAATACATTCAAATGAGTGGCTGACGGGAAAATCAACAATGACCAGTGTTGGTGGTGGTCGTGGTCTCCGGAGGATGTATTCCAAAAAGCCACGGGTCTCCAAAGCCACATTGGCCTTTATTCCTCCTCATCTTCTAGTCTAAGCTGCGCCATTGTTTAAGTAGCTTCTGTGCATCGTGTTTACATTGGGCTCAATGTTGATTTAGATCCTCCGATACATACACACACACTGAATGGATGCAGTAGGCCGGGAATGGCGCGCTTGTAAAATGGGCGCAACAACCATTAGCCGGCTGCCCAATTAATAAAAACTGTTTCTTCGTGAGACGGAATTTCACCCAAAGTGTAAATACCACGCTGGTTTTCTGAGCGCAAAACGGCGAAAAAATTTATCGCGGGGCCAACACTTGCTTTGCGTGTGGTTGGATTGTAGTCAGGGTGGTGGAGATGGTGGTGGTGGTGGTGGTGGTGGTGGTCCTATGTCAGGGAACCGTGACCAGCGTGGATTCGACTGCTGACTCAACACGATTCGTGTTTCCAGGCAAGAGGTGCTGACCACCCTCCCTGTACGAGCAATCGCGTTTTATAAACAAGTAAAAACTCGTCTGGGGATGGAAAACCCCCCCGAAAAATTGATTATCGATATTTATTGTGGGCCACGATGGATTAGTGGCGCCCCCTGGCCGTAATGAACCGTCAGCTAACATGGTGAGCGTTCGCATCTCGAGAATCAGTCTGGATTTTTAATTTCCTAATCACGATCCGAGAAAAAAATGATAACCATTTTTCGTAAATCGATATCGAATAGCTCGCTGAATTTGAGTTTATTAAATTTTGAAAATCGTAATTTAGGGCATACGATCAGCAGTGTTCGGGATTTTTTTTGGAAATGTGTGGATTCACTATTTTAAACAAGAAAAAAATATAAAAACCCAACAGTGATGCTGTTTTTAGATCAACCATGTAAATTAAAAATGCAAGAAAAAAAATGTTTCAACGAAATTTCGCATCGAATACAATTCCACTGCACAAGAATAATTTTTTAGTGAATTAATAAAGCCGAAAGATATGTACTTTCAGTGAAAACTCGTCAAATGTGTATTAAAGAAGGAAAGATGCAATGATTTTTTATATCTATAAATTTAATTCACAAAAAACTGAGCTCTCGCGCCCCCAAACATGGCCGTTAAAAGCTGATCCGCAATTTCTTCTTTCGGGGCGTGTCAGATGCGATGCACTCAGACAATGGAAAAATCCCAATAATCACATTTCATGACATGGATTTGAAAATCTCTCCAGGTTCAGTAACTAGTCTGGTGGCAGCAGGGGCTGCTGCTGAGTCAAATTCGAGCGCAACCAAGTTTTGAATTCAATTATAAACAGTGAGCTTACTCGGATTTATTGCATTGTTAACGCATCACCGAAGTGACAAAGCAACGCGAATACCCAAAACCAAACCCCGGAACTACTAAACGATAGCATTAATATTCGCCTATTGTTAATGTTGAATTAAATGTTGGAATTGCGTAACCGAACCATGATTTAAAAATTGTTCAGAATGAATTTGTTTAAATCGTGGTTTACACCGGCCTCGTCACCACATGAAATTAAAAATTCGCTTAGTTTACGAGTTCGGAGAAGATTGACTCATTAGGAGCCGATCTTTTCCGGTGTAAATCGCGCTCAAGACATTGAGAAAATTGGAAAATCGGCAATGTAGACTTTTCACAACCATCAGTTCAACCACTCTGCTGTTATTTCGTTCGGCGTTGTCCCGAACAACCCCGGACTCGATGATGGTGTTTCAAGTCTAACTTTAATCTGCGATAGCTCACCAATAACGTAACACAGAGCCATGAAATTTACACAGATAACTTAGCTCAGGTTTTTATGTTGTTGCGTTCAGGAGAAATTAATCGAATACACGAAAACATCGACGCCGGTGATTGAGATATCACACTGAGCAAGTGGTGACCTCATGGTGCATGAGGAGAAATGATATATTCAGGCAAGTGTCGCCATCTGCCGGCAGTTAGGGGGACTATATACGAGTGTCTCGAGGTTTTAATGAGATTTCAATGGAGTCTGGGGGGAAAAGGAGGGCATGATTGTGTTAGACATCTGAGCTTCTCCAAGAAGGATTACGATATTGGGCATTGCGTAGTCCGAACAAAGTTCTGTCTCAAGTGGTTAATGGGTCACCGAACCACTACACTTCATCCTTTTTTCCCCCCTAAATACAATCTCATTCAAACCTCTAACACACAAAGTTGTATCCTGTTGTGTTATATACACTACTACTACAGTGACAAAAAAAGTAAAGATGACTGTGAACTGTGATTATGAATTGAGGGATACTGAAACGCCTGTTGTACACTATTAAAGACACTTTAGGACTTAGAAACTATAAAAGACACTTTAGGACTACCGAAAACTGAAGTGATGCGCAATTGTCGTAAAAAAAATCGTTAGTGAACTCTAGTTACGGATATTATCGCACATCACTATTTCCCCGTTTTATGATCCCGGACAAAGCCAGAGTTCTTTGCCTTGTTTTTTAAAAATATATTTATGTATCATTGACCTAATTCGCGCTGTCAAAATAAAAATAAGGCAATCGAGAAAGGCAATGAGCAAAAAATATAAAAAATAGTTAGGTGCGATGTCAAAAATTTATAATTACACATGAACAATACACTTTGCAGCTAAGTTTGATCGTGAACAGTTTTAACCTGTTTCACACACAAGCAAGTTTAAATCGGTATTTACGAGCTCAAATTGCACATCGGAATTTGAAAATCGTTCGCTTTTATTTCAAGAAGGTCTTCTCTTTCATTCATTGCCTCGGGACAGTGTACGGTTGAGTTTCATTTTTGATAAGACTACGACCACACATTTTCTTCTCACTTGACAAGCATTACACATAGAATATAATAGTTGCACCGTTAAAACTGGCATCTCAAAAATAAGATGTTTCTATGTTTCATTTACCCAAAACGAGACATAAGATTGTGGTTTCTCTGTGTGAAATTTCGGACGTCTTCCTCCTCCAACGGTCCAACCCAGAACCTCCACGTCGAGTGTTCAATATTGACCATCAAAACCACTGAATTCTCATCTTCCGGTGTCGATGATGCAACAACATTTTTAAAGGTGTAAAAAAAGATATTCGAAAACGGTTATCGAACAGACCGAGCTAAATCTTTGACGTCCTAAAAATTCTCTAATAATTCTTCGAGCTAAGTTCCAGTTAATGATTAAATAGAAACTTGACAATATAATAAGGCCGGAATATTCTAAACTCACCAAACGAATTCCAAGTCCGAAGATTTTTTTCTCGTAAAACAAGACCGTGTATAGGATAGGGGAAGGCCACTGTCGGCGGCAATTATTGCGTTTCGATCCCGCTGCGTTTTGTCCTGACGCGCCGCCAGCGGCTGTTGGAGAGTCAAAGAAACACGGGGCATGACGTGATGAGAGCCAACTTCTGGGAAACGAACGAACCACTTCGTTCAACGAGAGTCTCGTATCGGAACTGATGATGTCAATGTGGCCTCGTTCTTGGTCCACTAGTCAAAACGTCTCGATTTAATTGGTGTGGGGTTAAGCTCATCCCCACGTCTCTCATATTTTTGTTCGATTGAAGCAGATGCCATCCCGAATGAGTCTGGGGTTGAACCGTGACAACCCATTGAGACCATCCACAACTATTTGGTCGACTAGAAATTAATCCCCCTTTGGCTGTCTTTGGTTCGGACGATTTCGCTTGTGTAGGTCAGCAGTCTCACCCCGATAACCGAGTCTGCAGGTATTTTTTTTTTTTTTTTTTTTTTTTTAATCAACTGTAGCCA
>JAQGBY010006477.1:0-13054 GCA_034698785.1 Mycogona germanica
ATCCCGGGGTACTGGAGGTGCCCCTCGCATAGTGCCTCAGCACCATGAGGGGTACAAAACGCCTGTAGTGCGGTTGATTACAGTTAATTTTTAAAAAAATTGCACACTGTACCAAGTACCATATATTTCCATAGAGTTGTCAGGCCACACGAGTTCATAAATATCAGCTTGAGGTGAACAACTGTTTGGATCGGTTTACTTTTCTCGGAATACTATCGAATGACTCGATAGGCAATAGAAGCATTTGCGCAGGTAAGAAACAAATTTTCCTTTATTTTTGTGGCCAAAGTGCGTACGTACACAGTATTTCTCTCGAGTTTACCGTATTTTTGAATATTGAATTTTCAAGTATGATTAGGTCGGCTGCCCTTTCTGAAATACATGCATTTGTCCACACACAGGTAACGAGCGTGTGGAAATAAATCCTCCGTGTATTCCGCCTTGTGAGTAAGTAACTAGCTTATTCATGGTGCCTAAAAAAATGGGATCATAACTACTAAAAATATTTTATTAAATCAAATTGCATACGACGGCCGAGTACGTCGAGATCCTTAACGCTATTGGAGTCTTTTAGTGCAATACTACTAAGAACGAATTTTATTATTATTTTAAAAATTGCAATCAACTGTAATCACCCCTCTACAGTCATTCCAGAGCTCACGCCGGGAATCGAACCCGGGACTGCTGAGCCACAGTCAGGTGCAATACCGACTGGGCTACGACTAGTCGTGCAATCGTACTTGTTGGACTTTCTTAGATATGGAATTTCTGTTTCAAGAAACATAACCTCATTTGCAATAATTCTGTGTATTGTGAAAGAAAAAAGTTTTATTTTTTCACATCGCTCCTTTTTTGCAGAGAAATATTTTTGTACTCATATCCAAGAAGGTGGTCAAAACTAATTGATGTAAGTTGGATTCAAATTTTTTTATATAACACAAAGTTATGGTATTTTGCAAATTTGAGCGAAAACTTGATTCAGCAATATCTTTCGACTTTTTTATTTAGCAAACCATCATGGCAAATATTCCTAATGGGTAAGATTGATTGCATTCACTCCGGAAACTGTCCAATGATGTCCAAATAAATTCATGAGGATTGTTTCATTCTGTGAAAAAAAAACCATTCTATCTCCTGGCATTTTTTCCGCCAAATTAAATATCGAATTCTGAAGGTACAACTACTCCACTGATGCCTCGTCCTGGGACGATGACGAAATGGACGGAGAGTATAACAATAGCATGGACGTCGTGGTCAAGGTATACCAGATGAAAGGCTACGAACACATCACCAAGACACAAACATATTCTGTAAGCATGGAACTTCGTTATCAATCGATGTTGTATATATGAATTTATGATACTTACGTCATAAGACATAATTAAAAATTAACCCACCAAGACAAGAACTGCAATATCGGACAGCTCTTGTCGCCTTCTGGTGGCCTTCTGGTGACAGATGACAAAACAAGATAATACATACAGAATTTTATCCCTTTAGTGTTTTAGGTCCTTATTTTCTAATGGCCTCTTCAAGATTTGTCTTATTGCTGACCTATGTAAATTAGAAATTCATCATTGTTCAATTGTCAAGTTCATCTTTTGGTGTCGCATTTTGGGCTTCAGTAGTGATGAGAGAATTTTTGTGTGTGACAGTTGTGGGACCTCTTGGGTATCATCGGTGGCAACGTCGGTCTCTGGTTGGGAATCTCCGTGCTCAATTTGTGGGAAGTGATCGAACTAGGCTACATGATGGCCAGCAAGAAGATGAAACGCTACGTCCGACCAACTGCAGCTGGGCCCAAGCACAAAGTCAACAATGTTGCCCGGAGGAAGTCGACGACCACCGGTCATAACTACAAGATCGTCCCGATGCAGACCAAAGTCACACACGTCTATCACCTGCAATCGCCCCAACCGCATCAGGAATTTTTTCACCAAAAGACCACCACTACTCCTACCAGAAAATACTTGAGCGCAGTCAGCCCTGATGCAAATGAATTCTAATAGGTGGATAGAGGATAGCTAGGGTAGTATTTGTTGGGGGATTTTTCGACCTCCCCTTGCTCTGTTTGGTCTTTCAATTTTGATTCTCAACATCAAATTTCGTCATCTGCGCATGTGCACAATCCACAATTTCACTCAATCATTGGTTTTGAGGGAAAAGTGCATTCTCGTCATGAGTTTGACTGGAATATCAAGTTGAGAAATCAACTTCGATTTATGGTCGCTTCAGTATTTGAGAATCACTGCGCCCACGAAAAAGGCACAATGATGATTCAGCTGTTTCATTGAAATACAATTGGACTGATATTTGCAAAAATGACATTCACTTACCTCGCTAAACTCAGTCATGATCCATGAAACTCACAATTCTACCACATTTATTTACAAATAATTGGAACTATTTTTTGGCGGATTACGACGGAGTCTGCGACTATGCGTAGCCAGTCAATGAGATTACTGCAAATAAAATACAATTGTATTTCACTATAATTGGCACTTCACAAGATGGCCGCGCCCATCATGGTATCTAACATTTATAACATTCATTGTTGGTTTTTATGCAAAAGCGCTTTTAAAAAGGGCCGCACAAAACCTCGATATTACCAAAAATCGCCGAATCGATCATAAAATCAACATAATCGAGTGGCTCGATATTATCGATGCAGACGATAATCATTTTACGAATTTACGGTCAAATTCAGAATTTGATCATCAACTTGGTGATGACGAAAATAAGGTTTCCAGAAATCCTCAGTTGAGAATTTGATTTTCTCAGAAGTTGCTCCGAAGTTGACTTTGATTTTGAGAATGACCAAAATGCAGCCCCTGAGCTGTTTCGCGTTTATAGTACCAATTTTTAATTCACAATGACATCGAGAAAAATCGTTCTGCCACCATCGCCCTTGCTATATGCCCTTATAGCCCTTTCTTCGAAATTTCTCTTCTCTTCAATCTTTGCTTCATAAATAATTGATTAAATTTCTAATTTATTTTACCCAAAAATTATTAAACTTTGAATGCTTGTTTCAAATTTTTTTGCTACGTGCGTTTTTCACGCTATTATTTTCATATAATATTCTTTTCATTTGTGTACAATTTTGGTGCATCTGATGAATACTCCCTATTCATTACACAATAATCATTTGATTTAATATACAGGACTTAAAATAAAAATTGCGCTTCACGCAGCTTTAGTTTCTCTATCTGATCATATTTCTTTATAACTCCCGCTTCATAAAATTACTACTCGTACTTTATTTCACACAAAAATTATGGTAGTTTTCTTGAAAATAATGCAATTTTCATAATTTTTGCATTATGTACAACTTCACTTTCGCTTTTATTTGTTGTTGTAAACAAATTCGACTCATCGTTTAAACACTTACATTAAAAAAAAAATTTCTTTATTTATTTCTTTATTTATTTTAAAGAGCATGTTGCTTTTCAAGAATAATAATGTTTATTTGCAATGTGCAAAAGTCCTCCACGTATTTGCAGAGTTCATTTTAATAACCGTCTTTTAGCCAACTTTATATTCATTTTCAGGCGGCGCAAATCGCAAATATTCTGTTTTATAACAATTCGTGAGCGATTTGAATTTGGTGGTCATTAAAATGGGTTGTCCAAGTCCAGACATACGTCGACGTGTCTTTCCAATGCTTCCAAGTCCTGGAAATTCATATCGCACTTGGGGCAGAAGCATAGTGAAACATCAGTAGCCGTTTCGGGACCGCCTGTGGCGCCCTCTGTGACAGTCTTGTTATCCTGGCGAAAAGCAAATGACAAAACGGGATTCAAGGTGGGGTTGGATTTCTATTTTGCGAAAATATTTGAATGAATTCCATTCATGCTTTTCCGTTTTCTGTTGATTGGACTTTATTGTTTTGTCTTATTTCCTCTAAAGTTTGGTGGAATTTTGCATTGCTATAATTTAAGTATCGGCTTGGACCAAATGCAATCTGAATAACATAATAAACAAATGGGCAAATGGGTTCTTTTTAGTTACCTGTTCATTTCGGGTGGTTTTATGACCTCTTATTGTGTTATAAATTGTTCTAAGATACGAATTTTTGTTCTCTTCGGAGTGTAAATGTTCTTCATCATTGGAGTGTTTTCTTTCGGGTATATGATGTCCCATGCTAACAAATGACAAGCAAAAGTGTTTGTTTAGTTTATTTTAATAAACACATTCTATTTCTAGTCTTAAATGATCTTCATATTTTCGATTAATGTCCATCTGTGTATGCCAATGAATTAGCCCTTATCTGTCCATATTATTCAATTCTTTGCAGTTAGAATATTTTCTGGAAGTCTTTTTTTGTGAAACATTAATAGCTTCAGTTGAACGCCGACAATATAATTTAGCTTTAACTAGCTTAATGAGCAATGTAAATATAGTTATGGAATTTAACGGAAAGTGCGAAAAAGATATGATTCGCTTTTTGTCATTCCATAACGTTTTGTTGAATAATTATTTTTTTAGAGCGAATTTAGCGAAATAGGCCAAATGAATGTTAATTTCCTTAACAGTATTTCAAAATCCAAGAATTGGTATGAGATGCCGGTATAATATTTATTTATTATTATATTATTATATAAATAATTAATGTAGAAAAACTGCAGACAAGTTCGTATAACAAACAAGAATGTTTATTTTTTCGAGATTAAAACATTCTATACAATATTATATGGGGACAATATTTTCGAGCTCTGAACACGGGCAATCACCAACTATAGAACGAAACAATCATCAAATTATTTTTGTAAACAATAATATTTCTGTATATAAGCTTGAAAAAATAAGCATTCTTGTTTATTCTACAAATTTGTTGCAGTCTTCTTGTTTATTCTACAAATTTGTTGCAGTCTACAATTGTCCTGCAATTTTTCTACATTAAGTTGTACATGAAGTTGCAAAATGCTGAAATTTGCAACTTAATTTCGTTTACTCTTCAGATAGCATTTTTTTACTATGAAAAGCTTGCATGCAAAATACTCCATTCAGAATAAATAGATTGCTCTTTCATTTGGTTCCTTGCTTTTCACATTTTGCGAAATATTCGCGTAAAATGGCGACAAGTTAAAAAAAATAAGTGTCTAGCAGTTATTGAAGTTTGTGCTCCAGATAATTATTTATGGCTCTTAGATCAATAATCATGATCATAATGAAGAGGTGAATATACAGGCTGGTGTAAGGCGATTTTTTAAAATACATTTTTCTCTTATTTTTATCAAGTACACAATTAGTAATATTATGTATTGAATGACAACATTTATGTAAGCGTCGGGACGATAGGCGCAGCTATCGATGGTAGTAACCATCGATAGCGGCGGCTATCGCCCCGCGCTTCCATCGCCACCGCCTCCCAATGCGACCCTAGTGGCGTATGAAGAAAAGTCGCCGCCAGTGGCGCACACGTGACCCGAGCCGGAATCGGCAATTCCGCGACTCGGGGTCACTCCTACCGGAACGACCAGTTGGACTGGTCAGATAAGAAGCTGTCTCTTGAAGAGAAATTGAAGTAAACAAAACTTTTAGACTGTGAAAATTGTTTCCTGCAAACACGCGATTCTAAATCGTAATACCAAGTCGGGCGAAGAAGTTAATATTTGCCGATGGATATAAGCTTTATTTTGCAATACGCCTAAAAAGTTAACGCCGTTTGAACAATTTGTTTCGCTACAAAAATCTTATCGCGCAATTCGCCAAGTTGTTTCTTCGAAACCGGTTTTGTGTCCCTGGACTCCAACAAGCTGGACGATTTCAAAATCAACTGGGAATCTGCGTGATCGACGCTGCCTATTCGTTTGGACGACGATTGAAACATCTGTTACGGTTGCCCGGTGCTGAGCTCGTGAGTATGGAATTCATTTGCCGAGGGGCAGTAGCGGTCATCCAAATTGCCCCGTAAGGAGAATATGGAATCAACGGGGAGAGACTTGCCACTTGGGCGAATCGGCGTCATGGACGAAAAAGACAGCATGAATGTTCGACGATAAGTAAGAGGGGTAGCGCCCCAACAGATTGACAAATTTAAGTGCGTGGCAAAGTGTGCGATTGGCAGAATTGATATATACAGTTTTAAGATTGATTAAGTAAATTGAACATTTTACATGAAATCTGGATGAAGTGTATTTATTTGTATGGATAAGAAACAAGATGGCCGAACTAGGAAAAATATAAGTATAATTTAGTTAAACTATCCCACAGTTTACATTTATTTTGTCGAGTTTAAATGCGCTACTATTAATTAGGACTCACCCTTGTAATGTTTCCTGTTTCCTCATCAAGCGTTTCATTTCTAGGAGAGCATTTTCTTTCTCATTGTACATCTGCACTCGGGCAGCTCGCTCGGCTTCGAAGTCAGCCTTGTACGATTCGATCTTATTTTGATTTTTTCCAATGGAAGAGGAGTACACATATATAAATGTTAAAAAATCATGAACGAGTCACTCCTAGTTCGATTAAAATAGATCGTTTATCTGGAGTCAAATTAGTCCGTTTGAAATCATCCGAACTTAAATAACTAGCTTTGGTAGACTTGTGGTTAATCTTTCTGGTTGGAAAAAATCAAACTTTTTGTACCTGGGCTTTCAGAGCAGCAATATCGTCGATTTCATTGGACTGCCTCTGTGCGCCGCCCTGGGCAGACTTCAGGAAATGTGCCGCCTCCAGCTCGGCCGTCTTGTTTACCAGACTCTCCCGACAGGTGACCAACTGGACACCGAGGGTGTCGCACTTTTCCTGAAGCATTTTGATCTGCAAACATTTTTTGTTTATTTAGGCAATCTTGAAATTGAGACACTTCAACGGACAGAAACATGAGGTAAACAAATTTGAAAAAGAAAATTGTTTATTGAATTGCAACTTCTTGCCTTATTAATAGTTTTAAAATATTGACCTAGCTCACTTAAAAGCCATAATAGTCGATATGAATCCATATATCTTACCTTGTTAGCTTTCTCACTAGATTGCAATTCGTAGCTTTGCCTGTACATTTTAAGCTCAGCTTTTGTGGATTCCAATTCTTTCTGTGTGTCGTGAATAATTTTTCTGACCAAATCAATGAACAATGAAGATCCAATGTCAAACAATTAATTCATCAATTGTTCAATTTTTTCATCATGTTAGAAAAAAGAACCCCACACAGGATTTTCTGTACCCCTCTTGGTGCTTAGGCACTAACTGATTTTAATAGATTGGGCGACTCACTTATTGGCCGCTTTCTGGACTTGATCGTCACTCAGCACTTTCTTAAGATTCACCACTTCGCGTTGAAGTTGTTTCAACTTGACCTTGTCGGCAGCCCCAGCTTGTGTTGCCGCCTCTGTCTGACTCGACTTGTGACTGTCCACCAATTTGTCCAGTTCCTCGTATCTATTGAATATACGTGCAATTGAAAATAAATAGCTGATCTAGTGAAAGTGGTTTGGCCACTGATGGAATTGTCCTGCAACACCAGAACCCAACAAGAGAAAGGGTCGCTGTACTTGACTCTGTACTGGTCCAACATGTCCGTGGCCAACTGGGCTTTCTCGTCCGACGCCTGCAGTTCCATCTTGATGGAATCGCCCGACCAAGTGAGCAATGACGTCACCGATGAAGCTGAAGCTGTAGGCGTGCCCCTGTTGTCCAGTCGACGAATCACCTCTTCCTGTTCGCCAACATGTTTGGACATGTCGTCCAACTGCGGCCATTAAGTTGGAAAACACTATTATTGATAGCTCCGCGTTTGTGAGGATAAGGACTTATGTCAGTTTCAGTTATCTAATTAAAACAAGTCGAAAAGGATGTCTTGAGCACGAGCCCTTTGTGTTACACAATCTTATATTTCTTAAGATCTCCTTCTAAAGCGAGCTAGCCAATGCTTTTTTGTCCAACTTTGTCTCGTCTTGTCATGGAATGGTCACCTTGGCACGAGTCGTTTTCAACTCTGACGTCAGTGTCTGGTTCATGGACTGTTCAGCAATCAGTTGGCTTCGAATGTTCTCGACTGTCTTCTCGTCTACCTGTGGAAAACAGGTAAATATTTAATTAAATGTTGATGGAGTAGTAAGAATTTGTAGATTTGGATGTGAAATGCTTAAGATGTTGATTATTTTGATTATTGCTGATTAAGATTAGAAAGCTGATTAAAATGCTGAATGCTAAGGGGAAAAAAAGCTACAAATTTCTTGAGCTCGGACAAAAGCCCAAAATCAAATTTTCATTGGCTTCCATTTTAGATTTATTTCAATAGCAAAAATTAAGTCACAACAATTGAATTTTGTTGGAAAAAATATTGCTAGTTTTAATTTTGAACATTCTATTTATCACCCCAAGCTTTCACTATTTAACTTCATAAGCTATGAACGTTCTCCAATTAACCAATTTAACCAATTTACCAATATGTCATGAGTCTGGCTGCTTTTCTCCTGATAGGTTGCGCCGCTTCTATTACCAGAATTCAAACTTTCGTTGAGGTCCATCGTTTCCTTATATGGCAAATCGCAAGAAAATAATCGTATAACTTAGAGGATAGGTTGTCGATGAAAAATTCGAAACAAATCAAACAATCACCGGATAGTCGAATACGTTATACTCCAACTTATCGAAATTTAAAAATCGTCATTCAAAAATCAATCTTATTTTCTGTTACCTAATCTAAGGGGAACCCCTTAGATCCCATGTTAAATTATGCATCGGTGTCTGCGGTTGTGACCACGGGAAGTGACTTTTGTTTACGTATTCCTTCCAGAAAAATAGGGATTCATGGATATTACTCACGGCCAGAGTGAGCTTAGTCTGGAGTTCAAAGTTCATTTCGGTCAGATTTTCTTTCTCGCTCTTCAAATGATCATGGCTGACTTTGAGTTTTCTGAAGTCTGATTGCAGCACTTGAATCTCAGCTTGGAGCTGACTTTGCTTAGTTTCACTACTTTCCAGTGCGTTAGTTTGGGTTGCAAGCAGGGCGCACGTCTGGGTCAGCTCCGATTCCGATCTTGCTACCTGCGGTGTAAATTCGAAGTTAGATATTAAAAGAACTGTAACCAATTTTTTTTCATATTCCTTCACACTAAAAGTTATATTTTTTTAATAACAAAAATTCAAAGCATTTTATCAATCATTCATTTTAAATGGCTGTCATCTTGAAAAGTTGCAGCCGTTTCGTGCACCTTAATCTAAAGTAATTGCATATATTTTTATTGAATTAACTAGCTGACCCGGGCCACGCCTTGCTGTGGCTTCCGGTTAAATGGCTCTGTCACACTACCTCGTGCACACAATTTTCCCTTTTCCCTTTTTCCAGGGATTTTTATAGCCCGCTCGGTCACACTACCTTGTGCTTTTTCCCTTTTTTCCCTTTTTCCCGGGAATTTTTATCCCGCTTTCCTGCTTTCCCGTGCTCTCCCGCTTTCCCGTGCTTTCCCGCTTTCCCATGCTTTGTTGCTTTCCCGTGCTTTGTCGATTTCCCGTGCTTTGCCACTTTCCCATGTTTTGGCACTCTCCCGTACTTTGCCGCTTTCCCGTGCTTTGGCACTTTGCCATGCTTTGCCGCTTTCCCGTGCTTTGTGGCTTTCCCATGCTTTGGCGCTTTCCCATGCTTTGCCAATTTCCCGTGCTTTGCCACTTTCCCGTATTTTGGCACTCCTGTGCTTTGCCACTTTCCCGGCCTTTGGCGCTTTCCCATGTTTTGCCGCTTTCTCGCTGCAGGTGGCGTTAAATGAAAACGTGAAAACAAAAGAGAGAAGAAGGTTGAAGGTTTCTCTGAGTGAGTGGGGGAGCACACCTGGAAGCCTTGCCCCAAAGTCCAGGTTTGGGGATCACGGTTGATGCGATCTGATGATCGATAGCGATCTGATGATCTGATGATGATGGAGAGAAAAATTTGGCATAAACCATCTCGGGAATGTAGTGAACAAATTCCCAAAATTTCATAGTGAATAGTGGTTTAGGAATGCATAAAGAACATACATACAAATAAATAAACAAACATCTTTTCATTTTTATATATATAATATAGATGATTATATATTCCAGCTACTCTTATCCCGAACAATCAACATTTTTAAATGTCGTTTTTTCCTAAATCAATATAGCTCAAATTGACTGAAACGATTATGCAACTTTGATTGTAGCCCTTTAACCAGCCAATTGATTTAACGATCAATAAACGCGGGCTTGCCTGTGGTATGCGGAATGGCTAAACACGAGTATACTCGGGTTGGCCGCGGTTAAAGGGTTATGCGGATAAACGGAAATGCTACAAGAGTGCAAAATTTGTTAATGTATAAAAAAGTTGTAACGATAAAAAACGAATCAATTTGAGATTTTCAAAATACCTTGTCATCCAGACTTATCAGTTTATCGTTCATCCTTTTGTTTTCGGCTGTAAGCTGTTCAATAGTGGCATTGGCCTTGTCTTGCAAATCCAACTGATGAATTTTGAAAGCTTCAATCTGCGAATGCGAATCAAGGATCTCCTCGTAATGACTCTTCATGGTGGCCTGATCATGTTGGACGAGATCTGAAAGTTGGCAGAGGAATGAGGACAATTCAGTGGACGGTTTCCAATTGCGTCATTTTCAAAAAAGAAGTGTGCTCTTCCGTAAGTATAAGAATCCTGAATATTTAAGGAAGTTGTACAACATGGGATGGGATTCAGACAGGAACTTCTTACCTTTGAGTTGGGCATTTTCTTGAAGTAACGAGGTGACCGATTCGTGCAGTTGCGTGAAGAACTGGTCCGCCATGCTGGTGGCGGGCGGAGAGGGTGGACCGTATTGCAGGTCGAAGTGGACCAGTGACTCGTTGACCATCATGTTGGACATGAGGGACGGCGACACCAACGAGAAATCCGACAAGCAGTCGTCCATGTCGGCCGAATTATCCGATTCGCCGCCATGGAAGCCGTTGGCATGTCTGGAGTAAGACGGCGGTGGGCTCGCGGTATCTGTCATCCTCAATGAATGCTCTTAAAAATTCAAAATATTTTCTTAAATATCCTCTTATTTTTTAAGAAAAACGACAAAGAGCGTGCCAAAGTAAAGTGTAAGGCGCATCACAGTGTACAGGGTGTTCGTTTATTATAAAATGTTTCTATTTTTATGTTATCAGATCTTCGAAAATAATTTATCGAATTGCATGATTTTTTTCTTCGTAATAATGCAGTAACAAACGAACATTTTGGTTATTTCAATTTTTCTTCGAAAGGTTTTCTTTCACTTTAACATAGGCTGGAAGTTCCAGACGAGTCCCACTTTCCGTTCGGTTCAGACGTGCGAAATTTTGTTGGTTGATAGTTGCACGTTTCAGACACTTTGATTATTTCTTTGGTTGATATAATAGTGACATTAATAGTCCGCTGTAAATTTTCCGTTGTAAAGAGTGTGATTGTAGCCGATCATTCTGTTTTATCAAGTTCTTCAACCAGATAAATGTTATCAATCCGTGGTGCGCACCGTGCGCAATCAGCCACCCCAATTTGCGACGACCAAAAATTTCGACCAAAAACAACGACAAATTTCGAATAGACTATTAAACACCACCAGATATTTGTTAAACAAATAATGAAACAAAATCTTCATCTGAAACACTATCAGATGCCAACAAAATTTCGCGTGTCTGAACGCAATGTGAAATCGAACAAAAATTAAAATAGCCAAAATGTTGGTATGTTATTGCTCTATTAATAAAAAATAATTCATGCGATTCGATAGATTATTTCAGAAGATCTGATAAATAAAAATATGCTATGGTTGTAAACGATCATATTTCTAGTGAAATATTTACGCTTCCCGTATACTTCAGAATAATGTGAATGTGTGAATCCAGTTTGGCTAATTGTAATTGCCACTCAGTTATTCTGAGGCAGTTACGTATTTCGAAAAAGGTGCCAAATAATTAGTCCAGGGTGAATCTAAAGCATTTATTATGACCAACATTTTTTTTACCAACATTTGTTGAAGCGAAATTGCGAAGACGACTTCCGGTTTCAATTGCGCCTGAATTTAGAAACAAGTGTCAATTTAACTTTTTGGCTAGAAAGAACAAAAAGAATTAAAAAAGAACATATTAGTTCTTTTTTAATTCTTTTTGTTCTTTTTTTTGCTAACCTGTTTGTCGTGCGTTCGCAGCAAACGAGCTTCTGGAAATAGCTATGATCTTCATTACTTGCCGATAACGTAATCTTTTGTGTTCGATCGATAACGAACATTTCGAGAGAATTTAGCGTTAAGGAGCGACCATAAACAAAAAAAATTTCAAATGCGGTCATAGAATCAACTACAGTATGTGCGCTACAGCTAGCAGAATTGAACATTTCTCGAAACGACTCGGAAAAGAGCGGAGTTGAAAAAGCAAAATTACGTGGGTTTTTTGCTGCATAGACGCTTAACACCCCAAAACAAAGGCACTGTGTGCTAACGTTGCTGCTATAAAATAATAATTGTACAGTGATTGTGGCTCATTATTTACTGACGATTCTTCTTCCTACTTTTTATGTCATGAGAGCTTCAAAACACGATTTTTTCACATTTCTCAAAAAACCCGACAAGCTGTATCCTATTTGAAGTTTGGAGCCATTTCAACAATAGAAATCACAAATACTTGTAATTTGAATAAGCTGATTGCAGGATCTAGTGACTCAAAGTAAGAGACATCGGCCATCTTCAGTTGCAGGAAACAACTTTTGATATTTTGCTGGGAGCTTTTGGAGAATTTTGTAACCTGCAAACGAGCTTTTCTAGAAACTCCATTTTGTTTAGTCTGTGTTTTCGGTCTCGTGTCGATGGTAGGATTTCATAACAAGTGTTTAAATTCGATAACTAAAGATCAGGCTCACAGTACAACAATCGGATGGACGAAGAAAGATCAGATAAACGTAATCACAAATCGCAACAGACTGCAAATCGCAGCAATATTGTTTATGTTAAGGCGGGTTCTCATGTGCAACTTATTGCAAGGCAACTCGCTCTTTAGCAGACGAAATTGTAGCCCAGTTGGTTTAGCGACTGACTGTGGTTTCGGCGGTCCCGGGTTCGATTCCCGGCTCGGGCTCTCGAAAATT